>CAUYLG010010750.1:0-44909 GCA_963573385.1 Cacajao melanocephalus | reverse complement strand
GGCAAATTGGATAAAAAGCTAAAATCCATCAGTATGCTGTATCTAGACCCATCTCACATCCAAGGATATACAAAGACTCAAAACAGAGGGATGGAGGAAGACATACCAACCAAATGGAGAGAAAAAAAAAAACAAAAACAAAAAACAGAAGCTGCAATTTTCATCTCTGATAAAACAGACTTTAAAGCAACAAAGACCATAAGAAACAAAGAGGGACATTACCTGGTGGTGAAAGGATCAATGCAACAAGAAGAGCTAACAATCCTAAATATATATGCACCCAATACAGGAACACCCAGATACATAAGACAGGTTCTTAATGACTTACAAAGAGACTTAGACTCCCACACAATAATAGTGAGAGATTTTAACATTATACTGTCAATATTAGACAGACCAACGAGATAGAAAATTAACAAGGATATCCAGGACTTGAACTCAGACCTGGAACAAGTAAACTTAACAAATATTTACAGAACTCTCCACCCCAAATCCACAAAACATACAATTTTCTCAGCATCACATTACACCTATTTTAAAAGTGACCACATAATTGGAAGTAAATCACTCTTCAGCAATTTCATAGCATTTTACAGGTTTAAATAAAATATTGGTTGACTGCTTGTTTGTTATTTTCATCTCTTATTCCTTCCTGTCTCCATTGTTAAGCACAATTATTGGCATAAAAGAGGTTTTTAATACCCATTTTTAGACCGCATTCTAGCCTGGGCAATAGAACAAGAATCCCGCTCTCTCTCCCTCTTTCTCTTCCTCTTTCTTTCTCTCTTACATTCTTTTCTTTCTTTCACTCTCACTTTCTTTCCTCTCTTTTTCTTTCTTAAAAAAAAAAAAAGAGAAAGTATATTTGAATTAGGATGAGAAATAAATAAATAAATAAATATAAACATCCAGGGCAAAGAAAAATTTTATATGGAGAACAGTATAAGTGATGATTGAATTTTCATCAGAAATATTGGAAGTCAGAAAACAATGGATATTTTTTAGCTGCCGAAAGAAAACAATATTGAGTCAGAAATCTATATTCAGCAAAATAATCCTTCAAGAATCAAGGCAATCAAGGACATTTTCAGATAAGTGAAACTAATTGAATAATCACTAGCACATCTGCAATCCCAGAAAATAATATAGTTAGTTCTTCAGGATGAATGGAAATATTACCAAGTGTTAATCTGAATATAGAGAAAAACATTAAGAATGTCAGAAGTAATAAACACATCTACTAGAACTAGTAAATGAGTGTAGCAATACCGTAGAATAAAAGGTCAATATCCAAAAAGAAACTATTTCTATATAGTAATAAAAAATGCAGGATGTTACACTGGAAACTTCAAAGCACTGATGAGAAAAATTAAAGAAGTGCTGAACAATTGGATACATATGCCATGTTCATAGTTTGGAAGACTTAATAAGTTGTTGAGATATCATTTTTTCCAGATTTATCAATAGATTTAAGGCAAATCCCAAGAAATCACAATGAACATTTTTTTGGGAGTAGAAGCAGACAAGATTGTTCTAAAATTTATACTTAATAGCACGTCAACTAGAATAGCCAAAACTATTTTTATGAGAAGAAAAAGTTGGAAGACTCTTCCTGTCAGACATTAAAACTTGCTACAGTAATCAAGGAAGTGTGCCACTGACAAAGAATACACAAATATCAATAAAATGAAAACAGTCTAGAAATAACTTACAAAAAGGCACCAAGAAACATGGGGTGAAGAAAGAATCTTTATTTCAGCTACATGCATTTGCCAATTTCATAGAGCTGTATACTTAAAAAGAATAAATTTCACCTTATATAAATTTTACCTCAATCAATATAATTTTTAAAAATTTAGTTGTTATATTTGATAATTGTTTAATCCTACTGACAATCACCTCATAATCCAAATTCTGACTAATGACAAAAATATAAAACATTATACCATATACCAGGTTACTTTTGAATACTAATGTTGATAATCAGATTTGATACGTTATAAATGAATACTGAACATAGATTTCAAATTCAAAATATCAACTATTGCTAAAATCCAAAATACCAATTTTTGCTAATTAAGATAAAACATTTAATTAGAAAGATAAATAATTGGTTATAAGAATAATATAACTTCAGTAAGTAGAATTCAGCTATTGTAATAATAATATTTAGGAACTAGACTTTTCAGCACATGGGAAGATGGAAAATATTGCATATATTTATGAAAAGTATGAGCTGGGTCAGTAGAAAGATTTACATATGTATAGTACACAGGCTGTTTGAATAAGTAATTTTCTCAACACAGTTAATCCTTAAGAAAAATCATTGTAGATAATTTTATTGTAGGTAAGATTTTTTTCCTTAGTAAAAACTTATTTTGTATTTCCATATTTGGCATTTAAGACACCTTAGATTTAGTTTGAAGTAAGATTGTCTTGGAAGTGAAGTTCTCCCAAAAGTTTTGAACTCTACTCTTCTTAGTTTTTCTCAACTAGACTTAGATATTTATTGTTTAATTATATGAAACAAAAACTTGTGGAACAGTTTGGGCAAGATTTTTCTTTGGATCCAAAGGACAGTCTTTCTTATTCTAAACTATTACCTTTTGGTCCATGAAGTATGAGTCATTTTCTCTGTACATTTTCTGTGTTATTTCTCTCATTTATGTAATTTAGAATGTGATATGATGTCAACTCAGCAAATATATAATTATTGGGGCAATCATATTTATATTCAAATATAATCTTTGTGGTAATATTTTATCTCCCATTGGAAATGAAAGAAGATATTAGAAGATACATTTTTATAACAGAAAAATAATTTCTTAAATTAGAAAATGGTCTACTTGCAAAATTGATAAGCTTTTTCTTTTAAAAATCATTTTATTTCTTTCAGATATAGATGGGGCATACAAGGTAACAAAGATATTTTTCATGGCAAATAATGCTTATTTCTAATTAACATATTCATTACTATACATATTGCTTTGTAGCAGCGTGTTGATGCAAATTATATATGCTGCAAAATAAATAACTCCACTGTGAATGTTTCTGAATTTTTATTTGATGTATTTTCTTTCATTAATATTTAAGAGTTTGAAGAGCCAATATTAGAGAGGAAACAAAGGGTGTGTGTGTGGATGTGTTGCCCTGCGTTCTTTCCTTCTGTATAACTATGTAGGAGTTATCTGGTCAGGTAATATAAACACCATACAAGAGGCCATCACCGGCAAAATTCAGTACTGTATTACTCATGTTCCAAAGCATATTTTTCACTCCTTTCTCATCTTAAACAGAGTAGGTTGAGCAAAATCTAAATGTTTCTTAGTGAGGCAGTGCAATTTTAAGTAACATCGATGTGTAGGATTATTTACCTACATGCTAAATGGCCTTAAGTGTTGAAACTTAGTCACTTAATATACTGAGGACTAAGGACATAAGGGGAAAAGAAGACCTGGCCTCTGTTCTGTAGTAGCATAGTGTCTGGTCTTCTAATTAACAGATATTTATTGGCAATATTCTTAATTTAACAGCTTTGATCACTTACCCATTCTATTTGCTAGGATTGACCAGAGGGCAGAGGAAGGATAAAGAATATTGACCTGTTATTTCTGTTTGAGCAAATGTATGTGTGTATGTGTCCATGTATGTGTGTATGCATGTATGTATATAAATATATGAGTAAAAAGGAAATGAATGCATGTACAAAGATAAGTTTATGAGACATTCATACAAAGAGGTGAAATTAATGTCTAATTAACTCAAATTTTTTTTCTTTTTCTTTTTTTTTTTTAATATGGCATCTTGCCCTGTCACCCAGGCTGGAGTATAATGGTGTGATCTCAGCTCAAGGCAACCTCCACCTCCCAGGTTCAAGTGATTCTCCTGCCTCAGCCTCTGAGTAGCTGAGATTACAGGCATCATACTAGGCTAATTTTTTTTTTTTGTATCTTTAGTAGAGATGGGTTTTCACCATGTTGACCAGGCTGGTCTCAAACTCCTGACCCAGTGATCCACCTGCCACAGCCTCCCAAAGTGCTGGGATTGCAGGCGTGAGCCAACTCAAAGCAGAGAGCCATAGGCAGGACTGAGGGGTCTGGGCCACAAAAAAGGGGAAGATGCCTCTTTGGCAGGGGACCACCTCATGGGACAAAAAGTGGCCCCAGCAGGAATGTGGGCAGATGTAGACGGATTTGATTTTGGCTGGGTTGGCTGAGAGAACACTGATAGGCAGCCCAACGATGTGTTGTTAACTTTGCGGAGGCAACTGTCCCTGGAGCAGCAATTCTGGAAAATGCACAAGAGCAAGAAGGACGATGCTGCTCCACCCAGTCCTGCCTGGATGCTCCAGCTCAAGGACTACTTGCCAACAGCAGAGGTATAGAACCTTTTGTGTTTGATTAGGGAACTGGCTGAGATTCCCAGCTTGAGGGGACACCAGACAACCAGTGGCCACTTGTGGAATTGGCAATCTACTGGTCCCCCACCAATGTACAGTGGGGGCTGGCATGGGTGGACACTGGCATAGATTGTAGCCTCATTTATGGGAAAGTGGATATGTTTCCAGGCAAGGCTGCATGCATAGACGGCTATGGAGGCTGGTCAGTGAAAGTGAAACCTGTATCTTTGCACGTTGGTATTGGCTGCTTGGCTTCCAGCTTACACACTGTGTATGTCTTTCCCATACCTGAATACATTCTGCAGGTGGGCATATGCAACAATGGGCCCAGGTCCTGCCACAACCCTGACGGGTTACTTCCACCTGTCAATACTGCTTCCTAGGTGGGCATATGGAGATACCTGAGACTATGAAAAAGTTAGAAGAGGTGCACGTGGTGTGTGGCACTCACATCCCCTACAGTTCTCCAGTATGGCTAGTCAGGAAGCCTCACATTGTCTGTCAAATTCTAGACAGTTATCCAGCCATACCAGAGGCCATCACCTGCAAAATTCAGGCATATTTCTGGCCCATCACAGTGAGGCAGCTATAGACTTTTGTGGGTCTCTTGGGATACTGGTGGGCATTTGTGTTCCATTTGGCTCAGATGATGAAACCATTGTATCAGTTGACAAAAAAGGGAACTACCTGGGATTGAGACAATGAGGCTGAGATGGCTTTTCTTGCAGCCAAACGGGCCACACAGCAAGTGCCGGCCTGATGAGTAATTGACCTAGGATGCCCGTTTGAACTCAGTATGCAGGTAACTACAGATGGTTTTGACTGGGGCCTATGGCAGAGCACAGAGCACTTTCAAACACCAGTAGGCTTTTGGTCTCAACTTTGGAAGGGAGCTGAGCTCCAATATTCATCAATAGAGAAGCAACTAGCGGCTGCATACACTGCCCTTCAGGCTTGTAAGAGTGTGACAGGACAGGCCGCAGTAGTTGTGTGGATGGCTTACCCAGTAGCCTGGTGAGTATATTCATAGGTAACAACTCCCCAGACTGGGACGGAACAGAGATCCACGGCACCTACTTACAACAGTTGAGACAATGAGTATGAGCTCCTTAGCAACAGAATTACCAGACATCTTGGGACCTGTAGTCCTATTGCAAGATAAGGCCATGGGTCAGCCTGGGGCACCCTTAAATTTTGAGCCCTTCCCATTTAAAGTAGGGTAGCCCCACATTCCCGATGGGACATGATATACAGTTGGGTTCAGCCAGCATGTTACTGCTGCCTGGATTGCTGTTGCAGCCCGGTCTAGTACTGATACCATATGGTTTGATAGCAGGTGTAGACAAAGTAGTCAATGGGCTGAACTCAGGGAAGTGTGGATGGTGATCACCAAGGAGGAAACACTTATGGTAATCTGCACCAATAGTTGGGCAGATTATAGAGAACTGACCTGTGATCAACTACCTGGAAGTTAAAGAAATGGCTAGCTGGCCACAGGCCCATTTGGGGCAAGGTCATGTGTAAGACTTATGGGAAAGGAGTCTCCAGAAGGATGTAACTATCATGTGTCAGGCCATGTGCTTTTGGCTGCCCCCAGCAATAATGAGGCAGATTCCCTGACCAAGCTCCAGTGGTTGGAGTCAGCACCTACACAAGACGTGGGCCTATGGCTGCATCGAAAACTGGGCCATGCAAGGGGTAAACTAATGCAACAGGTCAATGAGAGCTGGAGTCCATCATTGCCCTACCAGAAGTGCCCAGCATGCACACAGGCATACCCCAGATGGAGACAGCTGCGCAGTGTCACACAAGTGACGGTAGGGCAGATGCCCTTGACAAACAGAGATGGCAAACAGACTACATCGGGCTGCTGCCCAGGTCACAGGGGCATGCATACATGCTGATAGCTGTAGACACCACCACGGTGGTGTTTGCTGTATGCCTACCCTTGCAGGATGGCCAATTAATGACATACCATGCAGGCCCTGCCATACATGAGTGCCATCATGCTGGTCCCCTGACAATTAGAGTGATGGGAGAGCACATTTTTCTGGACAGCAGGTACAACAGTAGGTGGAATGGATGAACATACAGTGATGGTTCCATGTTCCATATAATCCACAAGCTGCTGGTATGATTGAGCGATATAATGGACTCCTGAGAATGAGTTACACTTGCAGGTTACTTCCCCGTCTTTGTAGGGCTGGAGTTCATCGTGGATCTCGTGCTCCAATCTTTGAATGAACAGCCACAGAAAGGCAGCCTGGCCCCAGTGGAGGCACTGCCACACCAGGCCATTGCCCCCACCCAGTTACAGATACACACCAACAATGATCTCCTCCAACCAGGTGTGGGGATGAATGGTAATCTGTTGTTGCCTTCTCCTATGCCACTATAGGAAGGGGAGCAAAACAGCTGGCTTTGGCCATGGACCCTCCAAGACCCCCATTGCCAATGGTTGGCTACTGTAGCTCCCTGGGAAGAGGACCTACAGTGTGATTTACATGTCACTCCTTGGGTATTTAATATATGCCCTCTGCAATTGACCATTCATAGGGGAATGGCCGAGGAAGAAGCCTGCCTCCTGGGGACATATGTATTGTCTGTATGGCCTATGATGAGCTCCCCAGTGACTTTCACACAGATACAGGACCTAAAGGAATCATGAGGAGCTGAGAAGGTATGGTACCATTGCCCAGGGCAAAAGCCTTGGGGCTTGCGTTGTTATCCAGAGATGATAAGTTGGCTTCTATTTTGTCTGAGGGGCATGATTTACCCTTGTTAGTCCTGTGCCTACTTTGTAGTTTTGACCATAGGTTGACATGCTCCAACAGTACTGTGGAATGGCCCCACACCTACACTGTGGTGACCAATGTTTCCAACTGTTGGATCTGTACTGCCCTTCCAGCAGCTGCCGACAGCTTGTCCTGGCACATACATCCAGCTTCTCTGGAAAACTGGACATGGTTACTGACTTGGGGTCCCATGGCGGAAGTATGTAATATGACATGGCCAGCTTTGGGTGGGGGTTGCCACAAAACCCATGGCATGCCCACCCCTGGCTAACCCATAGCTCTATAATGGATGGGGCTGGTTAGTGGCAGAAAACATGGTGCCCCCACCACAGGTACCATGATGTATAGAGCAACATTAGGGTAACATCACCCATAGTCTGCACAAATATAACATATGTTACCACTCCAAAGGTGTGGTGGAATAGGCAGCCTCATCAAGGCTGGATCCTAATGTACTTTGTGCCCCCTGGGAGTTTATGGGTCTGTGGAGACATGGGATGGGCATATTTGCCAGCGAACTGGACTGTCTGCTGTACCTGGGGGTGGCCTTATATACCTGCCACTGTTATTTCTACATTGCCTAGACACACACATAACTGGGAGGCTCTACTTTCCTGTTCATTTTTGTGAATGCAATGAGCTCCCTGGTGATTCTATCCCTTAGCCTTAACTGTCCCTGAAGCAGGTGTCATAACTGTAGAAATGCAAGTTATGGCCTGTGGAGAACACACAACTTGAGCCTTGAATTGCAGCCAAGTTACCCTCCTTCTCTTGACAAATGAGGTTGATCAAACCAGGAAGGTGGCACTGCAGAACCAGGTGGCCCTAGACATATTGACTGCTTCCCAAGGTGGCACCAGGGCTCTTTAGAGATGCAATGTTGTTCCTTCATCTCTGATAATCAACAAAACATAACAGGAGCTTTGCAAGAAATTTCTTGGGAAATCAAGGCAGTTGAGAGCCTTACTGATGACCCCCTACAAACATTGTAGGCATCCCTGGGCTCTGGCCTATGCTGAAGCCTAATAATTATGGGCAGCATAGTGGGAATATTAGTAGTGAGTTGTTGCTTTCTGTATTGCTGCTGTGGCCTCTGGGTCCAGGGTTCTGCCCTGCAGGCACATCTCCCTACTAAGAGGACTCCCTTGGTTTAGTGGGTGGAGTGTAAGGAAAATGACTGTGTTTGAGTCAGAAGTAGGCTGAGGCAGACATCCAGTACAGCTGACACAGCAGGTTTGAAGTGCAGGTGCACAACCCCAAGCCTTATGTAATCACACTGATGTAGCTGTTTAATGTAACCTGTTCGTGTGAGCTCATATCTGGCTTTGAGTCATTATTGTCTGTAAGTGATATAACTGCATTGTTGACTCTGTAGTGAGGGAAGAGAATAAAGCCATGTTGCAACTGCCTACAGTCCCTCAAGTGTTCTTCCAGCTAACTGCCAACCGTCCACCAGTTCTTCTTCTACCTCAGTTTGGGTTGAAACTTGACAAGTGCTAGAAAACCTGGCATATAACCTCTGAGAACTATTTGGTTGACAAGAAGTAGTTGGATCACATGGTAAGGGAAGAAATTCAGTCACAAAGCAAGAGGGTGACATGTCACAATGAAAAACATTGCGTACCAGAAGATTTTAGTAAAAGCATTTTCCTAAGCATGCATTAGGAAAGGTATTGCCTGCTGTTTCAGGGCAAAATCATGAAACAGCAATCAGCACCCTGGTGCTGACAGAGTGTGGAAGCAATATTAAGGTGATTCTGTGACTAAACAGGGTGAACAAACATCAGTTTTAGGGAGACCGATAGCTCTGCTGAGCATTCTCTGCTCCGCAATGGACTTGAGATCTGAAAATGGGCAGGGTCAAATCTATCTTTAAATACAAGCCTTTGTGGCCTGCCTCTGTTTTCCTTCTTACACTATACTTAAAGGAGGAGTATTAGCTTTGTATTGGCATCTCCCCCTACATAGATACATCTAACAGTAGAAACTCAGGGAAATGCAAAGAAATATCTGAGGCCAGCAATTCCCATAACAGGAGAAAAATGGGCTGATTAACTGGTAACAGATCAAGCCAAACTATAAATAATTTTGTTGGCATTCTTTTGATATCGGGAAAGATTTTCTTTCCTACATTTTTCCTCCACTTACTCCCTATTATCTTCTTCAAATCTTACAAAGTTCTTATCTATGATCTTTTCACTTTATTTTCAGTGTTTTAATTTGTACATGTAAAATGATTCTCCTATAGCTACAAACATCTTAAAGGCTCTTCTTTCTAATAAAGTCCTCTCTACATTTCATATTTCCCTTGAAATAATATGGTCCTATCTTAATATTTCCTTTTATCACTAAAGTTTTTGAAAGGGAAGTCAATAGAATTCAGTATTAAATCATTTTAAGCAACCTGGTTTTATTCTCCAATGCAGATTCATAACCCAAAAGCTTTCTAGTTACTGAGTCCCCCCTGAAAACTTATCCAGATCTTAATTAATTTGACCTCTTTTACTAGTGTAAAAAGACACCAGTATTTTTAAAGCTTTCTCATTTCTTATTTCGATTATAGTGCTTTCACTTTGCACTGTTTTCTAACAGAGTTTCTTATCCTCTTTCTTCAATGGTGGTGGGGTTTTATTTTAAATATATTTTTTATCCTTGGACTACTACATTCTACATGCTAACCTGGATCATATTTTCTAGGTAACTTGACTCAAATCTCACCTAAAATTCATGATACATATACAAATTCTCATCTCCAACTCAAATCTCTTTGGTGAGCTTCAGAGTCCTATTTATAATCCTGTCCTAAGCATCTTCCATCACTCTCCCATATGCATCTCAAATTCAATAGGTTAATATCCAGTTGCATTATGTATTTAATCTCTCCTTCTCTTTAGTATGATACACTGCTCTTTCCCCTACAGTATCTACCTCATAAAAATGACTCACTTTTCATGTGGTCACGTTAGCCATCTAGGGTTTCCTTCTGAGTTTCTTCATCTATTTGACCTCTCTGCATCAAAATGAGCACCAGATCTTTTCACTTATATTTTATTTAATGTCATGTAAATACCATTCCTACTCTCTATATGTCACTGCCTGACTTTAAGTTTTCATTCTCTTTGACCTAAAAACTTCCATGTTGTCTATCTCTAATCCTTCCACTCTATTCTTATTTGAAATATCCAGTTAATTTTTCCAAATTAAAAAAATTGATCATGTTAATCTCATTTCAAAAATTCTTTAGTACATTAAGAAAATAAATATTAAGGATGACATCACAAAGCTCTTCAGGATCAGCCCCTCTCTATTCTTTTTGTCATGTTTGGGAAACAGAGTTTTTATCCTCTCCACAGTTTTCTAGTTTTCAATTCAGTGATTTATTCTAACATTTAATTGTGATGACTGGAAGGTAACTGCTAGGGTTCAGTCCACTTGACAGAGAACTCTGTCCCTTATATAATTTAATCATATTTTATTGGACATACTTCTTCCACTTGGTTGCTCAGGCAGTCAGCAGTTATGAAGCATATTTGTCATAGTTTTTCTTTTCATTTCATATCTTCAAGTAGCTCTTTTGACCAATGGTCTAAATTATAATGGCTCAATTTTAGAAAGCTTTTATACTAATTTACTGTAATTGAAATTGAAGTGTTTCATATTTTCCAAATGCAAATAAATGGTAAAACTGCAAGATAGAAAATGATTTTAACTATTCCTTTAGGAAAGAAGCTTACAAATATTCATTCATGTTCATAGCTCTCCTACAATTATGTATTCTTTAATTTGTATTTGTCAGCTGAATAAAGGTTGTTTTACTCACAATTATTTTGAAATATGGCAATAATTCATTAGAATATCTATAACATTTTAATTTTAAATAAACACAGACTTATTATACTGTGTATTTGATGTTTTAATGTTGTCTTTTTCCACCTAAGGACTAGGTTTTCCTGCAAGTTTAGGATTGCCAAGTTACTGGATAAACATGGTACATTTTCCTAAAGCATCAATTTTACACACAAAAAAATTGGGAAAAGTTTATATTACATGTTTCACAATTTTACTCTACTAGAGTAAAACAGGTGAATGCATTTTAAAAACCCACAGTGAGATTTTAAAATAAGTTATTTTATTTTACTTTTTTGAGACAGAGTGTCACTCTGTCACCCAGGCTGGAGTGCAATGGTATGATCTTGGCTCACCAACCTCTGCCTCCCGGGTTCAAGTGATTCTCCTGCCTCAGCCTCCCAAGTAGCTGGGACTACAGGTGCATGCCAACATGCCTGGCTAATTTTTGTATTTTTAGTAGAGACAGGGTTTCATCATGTAGGCCAGGCTGGTCTGGAACTCTTGATCTAATGATCTACCTGCCTTGGCCTCCTAAAGTGCTGGGATTATAAGTGTGAGCCACTGTGCCCAGCCATTTAAAAGAAATTTCTTACTTAACATTGGATGTTTCAAACCACACACCAAGATGGGGCAAATTTTGACTTACATCTGATATTGAGCTTCTTTCAATGGAAAATATTTCAGAAAGACAGTTTGCTATACAGAAATTATTTTAGTGTTTGCTCAGGATTGTTGGTAAGTTTAATTTTATGTTTTTTAATGGAGGAATATGCAGTGATAAGAAATAAGGAATTGTTTTTCTAATATTTGATTCAAATTTCAGATTTGGCTTTGACTTTAGAGAAAACGGTCACACATATTATAACTTTCTGTAGAAGGAAAGACAATATGTTGATCTAGTATAAGAAGACAAATGAATTTCTGGCATCTGAGTCTCCATTTATAAAACAGCCTTTGCAAAAATTGTAACAGTGAGAAAAATTATGACAGTGAAAGAGATTTGACCTAAGCGAGTCCATCTTGCCTTTCACCTCCAAATTGTCCTCGTGTATTCCTGGGCATAGGCTGAGCTAACTATAGGAGGAATTTAGTTTATAGTGTAACTAAAACAAAGTTAAAAGCCCTTTCCTGAAACAAACCCCCTCCTTTTCTAGGGAATTGACTGCCTTTGTAAAACTAAAAAATTAGCCAAAAGGTTAAAAATCATGGATCAGTAGTCATGAGCCAGAGGCCACAGGATTCCTAAACTCCCCAATTGCTCCTATGGATAACATCACTATTGTAAAACCTAAGATTGGTGTTTGAGGTATTTTTCAGGCCTGCCTTCTGATGGACCAGTGATGGACCATTCTGACACCATCCAGACCAGTAAACTGGCTCATCTGGTCTTGAGGCCTTTACCCAGGAACTGACTTAGTGCAAGAGGACAGCTTCAACTCCTGATGATTTCATCCCTGACCTAACCAATCAGCATTTTCTATTCCCTAGACTCCTGCTCACCAAACTATCCTTAAAAATCCTAGACTCCAAATTTTCTGAGATGATGGATTTGAGTAATAATAAAACTCTTGTCTCCTGTTTAGCCAGCTCCACATGTGTTGATCTCTCTCTTGCAATTCCGCTGCCTTGATAATTCAGCTTCATCTGGGCAGCAGGCAAGAAGAACCCAGTAGACGGTTACATTTATGCCTCTTCTATTAGGCAAGTTATAACATTGTCATATATCTTATCTAACATTCTACTTGATACATGTATTCTCTTTACTTCCTTTCTAAAACTTAATCTACACTTTACAAGTGACATTTTGGTGATGAAAATCACTATTTTATGTTTGTCCATATTGAATTGATAGAAAATTATTTTTCAAATTAATTGTAAATGCACCCTTTGGTGTATTCATTCTTTAGTTCTAATTTAGTCTACATTTCCACAGAAATTTACAAGCATTCCTATTCTATATCAAGTGTTCAAGAGCTTTTTACAAAGTTGCAGTTTCTTTCTTGATCTTTTCTTATCTAAATAACTCCAATCACATCAGCTTTTTTACATGCAAACCACTTTGAATCTTTTTAATGATCCAACGTATTTTCCTTTTTATGTACTTTAGATTGGCAAAAACACACTTAAATTATCACACCTAAAATGAACATGAGTCTCAGAATATGGTTTAACCAGTCATGATTAGAGTTTATATAAATATTTTTCCTTCTATCTCATAAGTTAAAAAATATGATTACAACCTTGTTCTCAGTTCTGAATAGTTACCCTTTAATATTCTTCTACATCCATTTTTATTTACTTTAATGTCCTTTTTCCTTATCTGTAATTTGTAAAATGGTCCATTTGTAAGTTAACTCAATATAATTTAGATTGCCATAGTAGACAATTACTTGACTCAGTTCCAAATTAAAGTGCTGGAAAAAAAAATGGAAGCGCTAGTAATTTTAGATTGCTCTACCCTAAACCTAGCAATTAAAAATAATTGCCACATTTTCTATTTTTTTGTTGGAGTTACTCAGTCTGGATGTGTCTGAGCTTCTGGCCTGTTAAAATAAAAAGGAGAAAGATACATTACTTCTAATTATTCCAGAGATTTACAGTAATTAAAACAGCTCAATTTGGGTAAAATTGGGTTGCTAGCTTTTTTTAAGTTTGGTTCTACATACTTTTAAAATGCCTCAAAGGGCATTCATTTCAAATGATTTAGTTTTGACTAGAAATCTGTGGTCACCAATTTCTAGTCAAAACTAAATTTTCATCACTAAAAATGTTCAAGCAGAAGTGGAACATCTGTGGACCATATTGTTGATGAAATTTCAGCATTGATCTGGGGGAATGCAGGGCCTACCGGAGGTTTGAAAAGTTACATCCATAACTATCATATACTAAGGTAGGTCCATATCATAGCATAAAATAACCAGTCAAATAACAGTTACCTGTAATGAATAAATTGGTGGAGGCTCTCATTTTGAATTCACCAAAAAGAAACAACAACAAAAATCAAATTATTTGGGTAAACCCGTGTGAGCTTTCCTTCAGCTCAGGAACTTCCCTCAGGCATGACAGTTATTGGAAGCTTAGATATAGGAACATTTATATTTTCCTTTAAAACACAAACAGGTTGAATTGAATAGGATGAAAATGCCATATGTAATCCTTAATAATAACATATAAATCATAAATATTAACCTGGTTGGTGAATGCATATTGCTATTTCTCTTAAAGTCTTTATTTCACAAGACAAAATGTCTGTAATATTCCACATACTTTAATTTCATCCATATGTGTGGTGTGGCTTTTTCATGTGTTGAAATTTTCTTTATATCTGGGTTTTTTTTCTTTTTTTAAAATATATATTTTATTGTACTTTAGGTTCTGGAGTACATGCGAAGAACATACAGGATTGTTGCAGAGGTACTTACATGGCAATATGGTTTGCTGCCTCCATCCCCATCATCTATATCTGGCATTTCTCCCCGTGATATCCCTCCCCAAATCCCCAGCCCGCACTGTCCCTTCCCTAGTCCCCCACAACAGACCTCAGTGTATGGTGCTCCCCTCCCTGTATCCCTGTGATCTCATTGTTTAACACCTACCTAGTGAGAACACGCTATGTCTGATTTTCTGTTCTTGTGTCAGGTTGCTGAGAATGATGGTTTCCAGGTTCATCCATATCTCTATAAAGGACACAAACTCATCATTTTTTATGGCTGCATAGTTATTCTGTGGTGTATATGTGCCACATTTTCCCTATCCAGTCTATCATCAATGGGCATTTGGGTTGGTTCTAGGTCTTTACTGTTGTAAACAGTGCTGCAATGAACATACGTGTGCGTGTGTCTTTATAATAGAAAGATTTATAATCCTTTGGATACATACCCCATAATGGGATTACTGGGTTAAATGGAATTTCTATTACAGGTCATTGAGGAATCGCCACACTGTCTTCCACAATGGTTGAACTAATTTACACTCCCACCAACAGTGTAAAAGTGTTCCTTTCTCTCCACATCCTCTCCAGCATCTGTTGTCTTCAGATTTTTTAATGATCACTGTTCTAACTGGCATGAGATGGTATCTCAATGTAGTTTTGATTTGCATTTCTCAAATGATCAGTGATGATGAGCATTTTTTCATATGTTTGTTGGTCTCATATATATCTTCTTTTGAAAAGCGTCTGTTCATATTCTTTGCCCACTTTTGAATTTTTTTTTTCTTGTAAATCTGTTTTAGTTCTTTGTAGATTCTGGATATTAGTCCTTTGTCAGATGGGTAGATTACAAAATTTTTTTCCCATTGTGTTGGTTGCCAATTCACTCTAATGATTGTTTCTTTTGCTGTGCAGAAGCTCTGGAGTTTAATTGGATCCCATTTGTCTATTTTGGTTTTTGTTGCCAATGCTTTTGGTGTTTTAGTCATGAAGTCCTTGCCTATGCCTATGTCCTGAATGGTATTGCTTAGGTTTTCTTCTAGGGTTTTTATGGTGTTAGGTCTTATGTCTAAATCTTTAATCCATCTGGAGTTAATTTGAGTGTAAGCTGTCAGGAAGGGGTCCAGTTTCTGCTTTCTGCATATGGCTAGCCAGTTTTCCCAACACCATTTATTAAACAGGGAATCCTTCCCCCATTGATTGTTTTTGTCAGGTTTGTCAAAGATTAGATGGTTGTAGATGTGTGGCATTGCCTCCAAGGCCTCAGTTCTGTTTCATTGGTCTATATCTCTGTTTTGGTACCAGTACCATGCTGTTTGATTATTGTAGCCTTGTAGTATAGTTTGAAGTCAGGTAGTGTGATGCCTCTACCTTTGTTCTTTTTGCTTAGAACTGACTTGGCTATGCAGGCTCTCTTTTGGTTCCATATGAAGTTTAAGGTGGTTTTTTCTATTTCTGTGAAGAGGGTCATAGGTAGCTTGATGGGGATAGCATTGAATCTATAAAATACTTTGGGCAGTATGGCCATTTTCATGGTATTGATTCTTCCTAACCACGAGCATGGAATGTTTTTCCATCTGTATGTGTCCTATATTATTTTGTTGAGCCATGGTTTGTAGTTCTCCTTGAAGAGGTCCTTCACATCCTTTGTTAATTGAAAGTCCTTTTCTTTAAGGATGTTGAATATTGGACCCTGCTCTCTTCTGGCCTGTGGGGTTTCTGTCAAGAGATCCACTGTGATGCTGATGGGCTTCCCTTTGTGGGTAACCCGATCTTTCTCTCTGGCTGCCCTTAGTATTTTCTCCTTATTTTCAACCCTTGTAAATCTGATGATTATGTGCCTTGGTGTTGCTCTTCTTGAGCAATATCTCTGTGGTGTTCTCTGTAATTCCTGGACCTGAATATTGGCCTGCCTTGCTAGGTTGGGGAAGTTTTACTGGATAATATCCTGAAGAGTATTTTCCAGCTTGGATTCATTCTCTCCGTCACATTCAGGTACACCTATCAAACGTAGATTAAGTCTTTTCACATAGTCCCATATTTCTTGAAGACTTTGTTCATTCTTTGTTACCCTTTTTTCTCTAATATTGCCTTCTCATTTTATTTCTTTGAGTTGATCTTCGACTTCTGATATCGTTTCTTTTGCTTGGTCAATTCGGCTGTTGACACTTGTGCATGCTTCATGAAATTCTTGTGTTGTGTTTTTCAGCTCTATCAATTCACTTATATTCCTCTCTAAGTTGTTTATTCTCATTAGCATTTCGTTAAATCTTTTTTCAAAGGTCTTAGTTTCTTTGCATGGAGTTAGATCACATTCTTTTAGCTCAGAGAAGTTTGTTATTACCCACCTTCTGAAGCTTGATTCTGTCAATTCATCACATTCATTCTCCATCCAGCCTTGTTCCCTTGCTGGTGAGGAGTTGTGATCCCTTGTAGGAGTTAAAGGCGTTCTCGTTTTAGATGTTTTCATCCTTTTTGTGCTGGTTTCTTTCCATCTTTGTGGATTTTTCTACCTGTCGTCTTTGTACTTATTGACTTTTAGATTGGGTCTCTGAGTGGACATCCTGTTTGTTGATGATGAATTTATTCCTTTCTGTTTCTTAGTTTTCCTTCTAGCATTCAGGCCCCTCTTCTGTAGGACTGCTGAGGTCCACTCCAGGCCCTGCTTTCCTGGGGATCACCTGCAGCTGCTTCAGAACAGTAAGGGTTGCTGCCAGTTTCTTCTTCTGCTATCTTTGTCCCAGAAGGATACCCACCAGATATCAGTCTGAGCTTTCCTTTATGAGGTGACTCTTTGGATATAGAGGGGTCAGGGAGCTGCTTGAGGAGACAGTCTGTCCTTTATAGGAGCTCACATGCTGAGCTGTGAGCTCTGTTGCTCATTCAGAGCTGCTGGGCAGGTACATTTAAGTCTGCTGCAGCAGAACTCATAAACTTCTTTTTTTTTTTTTTCCCAGGTGCTCTTTTCCGGGGATTTAAGGTTTTATTTATGCGTTTCTGTTGTGCTGCTGCCTCTTTTCAGGGCTTCCCTGCCCTGCCAGGAGGCAGCCTAGTCACTGTCTGCCTGCAGAGGCTTTGCTGAGCAGCCATGTGAACTTCCCTGCAGTCCTGTTTATACGGGTATAGTTAGAACTGCCTCGGCAATGGCCACCCACCTCTATAATGGTGGACTCTCTCTATAGAGGTGGGCTGCCTTGGCAATGACGGGCTGCCTCAGCAATGGCAGCCTACCTCTGTAGTGGTGGACTGCCTCGGTAATGGCGGACACCCCTCCCCAACAGAGCTGGACAGTCCCGGGTTCAGCTGCGCTTGCTGTGAATCTCTCAATCCAGAGCATTTCAGATTGCTATTTTTTTGTGGGGTTGGGAGCAGCTGAGCATGATCACCTGGCTCCCTGCCTCAGAGCCCCCTTTTTTTTTATTTGAATGGGTGGCTCTGTGTCCCAGGTGTTCCAGTCACCTGTTGGAAAGGTGCTGGGATCTTTGTGATTTCCCATGCAGCGACCCACTGTGCTGGCTGAAACAGCCAAGCTGAGATTTGTGGTGCTTTTTTGCCTGGGAATCTCCTGGCCTGGCTCCCTGTTTCAGTCCCCCTGCTTTTTTTTTTTTTTATCAGTTGAATAGCTGAATCTCTAGCCCAGGAGCTCCAATCGCCAGCTCAAATGGTGCCCTGGCCCGTGTATTTTGTGCGGGGAACTGCCGCGCCAGCCAACACAGCCACGCTGGCCAAAACAGCCACGCTGGTGACCCATGGGGCTCCTCTGCCTGGTTATCTCCTGGTCTATGAGCATTAAAAATATGCTTGGAAATGCAGCATCCCCTCACCCTCCGTGCTTTCACTGGAAGCTGCAATCCTGAGCTGCTCCTAATCGGCCATCTTGGATCTGTCCAGTATCATGTATTTTTAATTATAAATCCACATTCACCAGCTATGATTTTAATACAAATTATTTTCTAGGACATGTATGTTATAAATGTGAAAAATTTATACCGAATCAAAATATTCTTATATAAAGAAAATAGAATGGTGAAAGAACAGCAAATATACAATATCCACCTGACATTATATTTATTAATTTGGTCCTCTCACGAAATTGCTCAATAAGGGATATAAAGAGCATGACAGAAACACCTAAAATAATTTGCTTCAAGAAAACATAAACTGTTTGAGGTAATGGAAAAGTAGCATAAAACAATATATTATTAAGTTAGGTCTGTATATATTCTACAAAAGTATTGAAAGTTAGTTGAAAATTAAGGTATACAGATATTTTTCTTCTTTATATGACTACTTATGGTAATTTCCTCCATCCTTCTATTGACTATATTTTACAATACCTTTAGCCTATTAAGATTATTACATAAACATTTTAATAAAAATTTTTTATGAACAAAATTTGTTTAGTGGCATGGAGGAAGAAATCTAATTGTTACAAATAGCTAATCTTTCAAAAATTGTACATTAGAGACAAATTATTCAAGGTAAAAAATTATTGAGGCAGCAGTAGTTTAGAATATAAAAATGAGGAATCCAAATTACAATGTATTGAATCATTATTTACTCCAATTACATTATACACTTTGCAGAAAATGTGGTGTATCTGATTGCTTTTATGCACCAAGCATATAAAGACAATCTTTAGAAGAAAATAGAATAACAGAACTATTAGTATTTGAAATTATAGCATCCTTGAAATTTTGGAAACACAGATTCAAAATCGACAATAATTAATTAACTATGATCATCTCATAATATACAATATATGCATATACATTATTAAAAATATTCTTTTTAAGGCAGATGGTATTAACAATATAAATACATACTATGTAAAATGAGAAATAAAATTGTGAAGAATACACACATAAAATTATTCAAACTTACTAATAATAAATAAAATGCTCAGTACATGACAGAGGCATGTCAAAATTATGCGAGCCAGTTTGAAGAAGCTTCCAATGGCCAAATCTGAAAATAACTGAACAATAGCAATAGTAATAGACTGTAATCATGGGAAACATAATCATCCATAAGTCTGTGCTGATATATGTAAATAATTGAATGAATAAATAAATGGATGTGAAAGAATTGTTCTTCCTTACAGTAGAATTCCAATCAATAAATGAAGGAATAATGAAAATATAAAATCAACACTTAGTGAACATTACCTTATTATTTGCTGTAGACAAGAATTATCAATTGAAGCTAAACTTAATGAATAAAAGTACAATTAAAAATAGGTTAATTGCATAGTTTCAAATGATCTCCCAAGAAAATATGTATTAATTACAAAGGGAAAAATCATAGCAGAGAAACCTGTCAGATTCCACCTTAATCAAATGATCAATGTTAAATTTACTGCGGAAATATTAATGTGATACCTTGCTTGATATTATGCATTGAGAAGGACTCAATATTATAAGTCTGCACAATCTGAATTTATTCACAATAAAACCAAGAAAAACCACACCCAAATTTAGAGACATCTACAGAATAACTGGACAGTATTATTTAAACATGTCAGAATCATGAAAGACAAATCTCTTCTGATTGGAGGTGATTAAGGAGACATGAAACAGAAGGCACCATGGGACTGCACCTGAAAAAGGACATTAGTGGTATAACTAGCAGGTTGAATAAAGCCTGCAATTCATTAATAGTACTGTCTCAACATTAATGTTGTGATTTTCACAATTGCATTATGGTTTTTATAAAGTATTAATATTTGGGGAAGCTAAGTGAGTTTGAATTTTCAGTGAGCTATGTTTATGCTACTGTTCTCCAGCCTGGGTGACAGAGCCCCATCTCAAAAAAAGAAAACCAGAAAATTTATAATTTAACTGGGAATGTATTTGATAATTTATGTATATAATTTAACTAGAAATATAATAGTTTATAATTATATTTAATTTAACTATATATAACTAAATATAATTTATATATATAACTAGGAACATATATATATGTTTGATTATATATAGGATATTTATATTTATATGATTATATACAGGCACCGCATATATATATATATATATATATATATACACAGAAAGTTAAATTACAATATGATACCAAATGTAACATATCAATAAGTGCTTTTTCGTTCAATGCGGAAGAAGAGGTTATTACACTCTGATATTTGAAGAGAGCATCAAATTCAAGCCGATTTTCCTGAGTAGGATTAAAATTATCCTAAATGTGAATGCAAGATCAAATGGTTTGGAAGATCACATTATAGACTCAGACACATTTAGAAAACTTTGATTTTGTTCGGGTATAAATGAATGTTTTTTTTTTTCTGAGATGGAGTCTTGCTCTGTTGCCAGACTAGAGTGCAATGGGGTAATTTCAGCTCGCTGCAACCTCTGCCTCTCTGCCTCCTGGATTCAAGCGATTTTCCTGGCTCAACCTATTGAGTAGCTAAGATTACAGGCGCCTGCTACCACACTCAGCTATTGTTTTTAATTTGTATTTTTAGTAGAGATGGGGTTTCACCATGTGGTCCAGGCCGGTCTCGAACTCCTGACCTCAGGTGATCCGCCCACCTCCACCTCCCAAAGTGCTGGGATTACAAGCATGAGCCACGTACCCAGCCGAATATTTTTTGAAGTAATAGTTACAATATAGTTATATATAATTTATCATGAAATTACCATTATTCATTTATTTATCCTTAGAAAATCATTTTACATCTTATATATATATATTTAGCATATATATATATATATACACACATACATACATATATATATATTTGGAAAGTTAAATTACAATATGATGCCAATTGTAATATATCAATAAGTGCTTTTTGGTTCAAAGGGGAAGAAGAGGTTACACT
The DNA here is from genome assembly GCA_963573385.1 of Cacajao melanocephalus. NCBI lineage: Eukaryota > Metazoa > Chordata > Mammalia > Primates > Pitheciidae > Cacajao > Cacajao melanocephalus. Next base: position 23,598 of record CAUYLG010010750.1, on the reverse strand, counting down.
CTGATATTTGAGGAGAGCAACAAGTTCAAATTGATTTTCCTGAGTAGGATTAAAATTACCCTAAATGTGAATGTGAGATAAGATTGTTTGGAAGATTGCATTAGAGACTCAAATATATTTAGAAAACTTTGAGTAGTCCATTCAAGTAGAAATGAGTATTTTTAAAAATAATAATTGTAATACATTCATATATAATTTATCATGAAATTCCTATTATCCATCTATTTATCCTTAGAAAATTATCTTCACAATAACTTTATTAAGTATTTTCTATCATTTTATTCACTTTTGTGAATGAGAAACAGGCCTTTAAAGATAATGTAAATTGTCAGAGATAAAGTGGTGGGGCTAGTTGGTCTGACTCTAGAGCCACATTTCCCTGAAGAGAAGAGATTCTCTTCTAGAGATTAAACTTGTTTCTTTTTCTGATTTAGGGAGATATGTAGCAGAGAGGACAGATCTCCTCAAAGGCATGGAAGAAATTTATGTTGTGAATGCTTATAAGTCATCACGCTCTTTTGTCAGAGTTGGATGGTAATCACTGCTCTAGTGTTCATGGGTTATTTTTAAAAAGCTACCAGAACTCTTTATATATATAAAAAAATGCCCCTTTCTTCTGTGGCCTTAGCCCACTTGGAAGCAATCAAACCGAACAGTAGTCTAGGCAGACAAAGTAATCAGCTTTTCTGTATTTAAGGACCTGAAATGAGGGGTGCCTGGAGGTGGGGAGGGACTGAAGAACTGAAAAGTCGTTGAATCTCTGGGTAAAATTATGGACTATACCTGGGCCCTTCTAGACCCCACTTCAAGGAAACACAATGGAAACTGAGAGTCATAGGAATCTATATTCAAGGGAAAAGTTTGTAAGTTCAGTTTTAGATACATTGAAAGTGAGATTCATTTAAGCCATCCAAGTTTAGGTGTTCAGTAAAGTATTTTATCCCCAAGGAATGATTTGGTATTTGGATATAGGTTTGGCAAGTCATCAGTAGATTAACAAGCAGTATATTAGCAAGCATAATACAGATATTAGCAGATACAATCCAGTCGATACAATCTGATCTGTAAACTCAATGAAGTCCTAGCAATCTATCCAATCTGAACCTTCATGAAAGTTCATGTAGCAATAACACATGGCCAGATCGTTGAAAGGACTTGCAAGACCCTAAGAGAGAAATCACAAGACTCCATAGAAAATTCTACAATAAAGCCCTAAGAAAGGTAAAGATACAGTACAGCAGGAGAAAGAATTATTGTCAACCATAGTGACATCTGCAGACCTTCAGGCGCAGATCCCAGGCTGTTTCTCAATCATGTAGAATAACTGTCTTTAGATTGTTACACCAAGATATGTGTGAGATATCTTGGTCTCAGGGCAACCAAAACTTGCTGTCCACAGATAAGCTCTGAAGTTTTTTTTTGTTTTTTTTTTTTTGAGACAGAATCTCACTCTTATTGCTCAGGCTGGAGTGCAATGGCATGATCTCGACTCACTGCAACCTCCACCTCCTGGGTTCAAGCAATTCTCCTGCCTCAGCCTCCCGAGTAGCTGGTGGGACTACAGGCATGCACCACCACACTCAGGATTTTCTTTTTTTTTTTGAATTTTTAGTAGAGACAGGGTTTCACCATGTTGGCCAGGTTGGTCTCAAACTCCTGACCTCAAATGATCTGCCCACCTCGGCCTCCAAGTATTGGGATCACAGGTGTGAGCCACTGTGCCTGGCCAAGCTCTGACCTTCGAAGCTGTATTTTAATGATACTTGCTGAGATCTCCTTTCTCTGGAACACTTTTTCTCTACTATCTGGTCTCTCTCTCTCCACACTATCTTAGCTCTCTTTCTCTGAGCAGTCTCCATGCACTATCTATACATATTTGCTGGATATTTCTGAAATCTTCGTGTATGCTACCTCAGAACTTTCTGGTCCTCCTGAGGTCCTTAGCTACTGCCTGTGAAATCTGCCCTTTTGTGATGCCTTTGGTGATGCTTACACTCAGATTGGAGCCTGCAAAGAATTTTCCTCTTCTTAATGCCTCAGCCTCAGTGCCCTATTGCAGACCCATTCACAATATTCACGGTAGAGCCATAACATTTCTGCAAGGTATGTTTGTTATTTCTGAATTCTGTGATTGCAGGACCCATCATTTTCTTCCTACCACTCCTGTTTCCTTGATTTAAAAACCCTCTGCTCCTGCCATCTTTGGGAGTGAGTTGCTACTTTTAAGCCGTGTTTTCAGGTGGAATTTCTGTGACAACATTTGAAGACATCATCCAAGTTTGCTGTTTGTTTTAATTTAGTTATCCTTGTTTTATCTGGTATTTAGTAGAGTTACACATTGCATCAAGACGTTCAAAATTATTTGTTAAAATTATGTATCAGTAAAAGTGATTTTTAGTCTATGATCATTTTTTTATTTCTAAATAACTTTATTAATATACATTGGACTTTAAACAAACTATGCTTTTAATAAATATGAATATTTTGAAACAAAGTAAAAGTACTGCTGTGTAAGTACTCGTGGGATGGAGTAAATTCACTTCTATGTGTTTCCATCTATGTATACATGTTTATTGATATATGTACACATAAATGTTACTAAAACAAGCTTAGGTAGCATTTACCAAATCAGTAGTCCAAATTAAAATTTTCTTACCACTTTTTCAAATATACCTTATTAAATAGAGCTATCCGGTATGAGAAAAACAATTTGCCTTTACAGAGTGAGGAAGACACACTAACTTTGCTAATGGATAGACAACATTTTACCTAGACATTAAAAGCAGGTATGTATTTAGAAGAATCTGTGTCTTTTACCATATTTTGTTTTTAAAGGAACATCACAGTTGAGCTTTGCAAGTTTGTTAAAAACAAATGCAACAAGAGAAAAATAGCAGTTCAGCATGAAAATCTACAGTAAAGAACAGTAGCTTTTTATTCTCTTCAGGAAGCATTTTTGAAAACAAATCATCCAATCTGGTGCAACTTCAAAGAAGAAACTATTTCAGTAGGATAAATCCAAAAGTTTATAGCATACCTATCATTACAGAAATGACTGCATAGAAAATGAACCTATCAGCTGGGCGAGTTGGCTTATGCTTGTAATTCCAGTACTTTGGGAGGGTGAAGCTGGTGGATCACTTGAGGTCAGGAGTTTGAGACCAGTCTGGTCAATATGGCAAATCCCCATCTCTACTAAAAATACAAAAATTAGCTGGGCATGGTGGCAGGTGCCCGTAATCCCAGCTACTTGGGAGGCTGAGGCAAGAGAATTGCTTGAATCCGGGAGATGGAGTTTGCAGTGAGCCAAGATAGTGCCACAGTACTCTAGCCTGGGTGGCAGAGAGAGACTCAGTCTCAAAAAAAAAAAAAAAAAAAAAAAGAAAAAGAAAAAAGAAAAAAAGAAAAGAAAAGAAAAAGAGAAAATGAACCTATCTGACCCATGCATACATTACATTATTTAACTGGGCAATTAGCTTTGTCAAAAACATAGTTTTGTATTTTTTTTTTAAAGACAGGGTCTTGCTGTGTTGTCCTGGCTGTAGTGCAATGGCTATTCACACACATGATAGCTTTGAACTCCTGGCCTCAAGTGATCCTCCCATCTCAGTCTCCTGAGTACCTGGTACTACAGGTGCATGTCACCACAGCGGGCCTTTCATTTGGTATTTGAGGAATGTTATCATGTGTTAAAATGCATATTATGAGATCTATATAGTACACCTCTACCTCAGAGATACTATGAGTTCAATTCCAGATCATTGTAATAAAGCACATGTGACTGCAATAAAGCAAGTCACACAGATTTTTTGGCTTCCTCATGCCTATAAAAGTTACTTTTACACTATGTTGCAATCTTTTAGGTCTGCAATAGCATTATGTCTAAAAAAATGTACAAACCTTAATTTAAAAAATACTTTATTGCTAAAAAATGCTAACGGTCATCTGACATTTCAGTGAGTCACAATCTTTTCACTTGTAGGGGGTCTTGCCTTGGCATTCATGGCTGCTGATCAATCAGGGTGGTGGTTACTGAAGGTTAGGGTGGTTGTGGAAGATAGCAAGGTGGCTGTGAACATTTTCAGATATAAGACAACAATTAAATTTGCCACATTGATTGACTATCTTTTTCACAAAGTATTTCTCTGTAGTATGCAATACTGTTACGGTAGCATTTACACATAGTAGAACTTCTTTCAAAATTGGAGTCAATCCTCTCAAACTCTGGTGCTTCTTTATCAACCAAAGGTATGGAATATTCTAAATCCTTTGTTGTCATTTTAACAATGTTCACGGCATCTTTACCAAGAGTAGGTTTCACCTCAAGAAAGTACTTTCTTTGCTCATTCATAAGAAACAACTTCTCATTCACTCAAGCTTTACCATGAGATTGCAGCAATCCAGTCACATTTTCAGGTTCTACTTCTAGTTCTTTAGCTATTTCCACCACATGCGCAGTTACTTCCTCCTCTGACGTCTTGAACTCTTCAAAGTCATCCAAGAGGATTGGAATCAACTTCTTCCACACTCCTGTTAATGGTGATAATTTGACCTCCTCCCTTGAATCTCAAATGTTGTTAATGGAATCTGGAATGGTGAATCCTTTCCTTGATCTGTGAGCTGCAGAATGTTTTTCCATTAGCAGGCATAGCAACACTGATCACTTTGTACATCTTTATCAGAGCTCTTGGTGGACCAGATGCATGTTCAATGAACAGTAATATTTTAAAATGAATCTTTCTTTTTCTTCTGAGCCATACGTCTTAACAGTGGGCTTAAAATATTTAGGAACCTGTGTTGTAGACAGATGTGCCGTCACTAGTCTTTGTTGTTTCATTTACAAAGCAGGAAGAGTAGATTTAGCATGGGGCCCCAGGATTTTCAGAATGGTCAATGAGCATTGGCTTCAACTTCAAACTGCCTGCTGCATTAGTCCCTAACAAGAAAATTACCTTTTTAAAAAAAAAAAAAAAGAAAAAAAAAACCTTGAAGCCAGGCATCGCCTTCCCCTCTCTAGCTACGAGGGCCTCCATTGCATCATCTTCCAATGAAAGGCTGTTTTGTCTACATTGAAAATCTTGTCTTCTACCTTCATCAAGGACCTCAGCTAGATCTTTTCGATAACTTGCTGCAGTTTCTACTCAGCACTTGTTGCTTCATCTAGCATTTTTATACTATGGACACAGCTTCTTTGCTTAAACCTCATGAGCCAATATCTGCTATCTTCCAACTCGTCTTTCACAACTTCCTCACCTCTCTTAGCCTTCATAGAACTGCAGAAGGTTGAGACCTTGTTGGGATCAGATTTGGGCTAAGGGAATGCTGGGGCTTGTTTGCTATTTTATCAAGACCTCTCAAACTTTCTCCATATCAGCCATAAGGCTGTTTTACTTACCATTCAGGTGTTCACTGGAATAGCAGTTTTAATTTCTTTCAAGAACTCTTGCTTTGCATTTACAACTTGGTTGACGGGCCCAAGAGGCCTAGCCTCTGAACTGTCTTGGATTTCAACATGCCTTCATCACTAAGCTTAATCATTTCTAGCTTTAGATTTAAAATGAGAGATGTGTGAGTCTTCATTTCACTTGAACACTTAGAGGAGACTGTAAGATTTCTTGTTGGCCTAATTTCAATATTGTTGTGTCTCAGAAAATATGGAGGCCTGAGGAGAGGGAGAAAGATGGGAAACGGCTAGTCGGTGCAGCAGTAAGAATATACGCAACATAAATTGATTAAGTTTACTATCTTACATGGGTGCAGTCCATGTCACCCCAAGGTAATTACTTTGCTGACATAAAAGATCAGCTGATCACAAATCACCATATCTAACAATGATGAAAAAGTTTGAGATACTGTGAGAATTATTGAGATGTGACACAAAGACACAATGTGAGCACAGGCTGTTGGAAAAAATGGGCATGCCTGGTTCAGGGTTGCTACAATCCTTTCATTTGTAAACAATGAGGTGTCTGCAAAGTGCAAAAACACAAAGCCCAAGCAAATGAAGTATGCCTTTGAAACAGCCTACCTCTACACTGAAAATAAATTTAGATTAACATTTTTGTTTGTTTCTAAATATCCCAAGGTGACATGCATATAAAATTCCTTAAATTGAAAACCCTGTACTATATTATCAGGAGTTACATACATAGTGGCCTGTAATGAATGAGTTAGTATTTATATTTGTTGTTCAATTTAAATCACATCCTCACAATGGGATCATATTGAGATATATTAGGTTAGAAGAAGAAATGTATTTGAAACTGTACCAGAACATGTTAGTCAGGAAAAACATTCTCTTCTGCCTGTTTACTTCAAGGAATAGGTATTCTGGTAAAGTGTGAGGAATCCAGTCAAAAACTGGGCAACTGCTACGTCTCAAAAATTGGGGCTGCGTTGTTGTTGACATATGTCAGTGTTTATCCCTGTGGACATAACAACCTAAGATTAAAAAGCATCCCCATCACCTTGCCCAGATAGCATATTATATTCTGAAACACTTCCTTCCAGGAACAAGGAAGGTTTGGAATTATGTGGAGATATTGAAAAAGATGATTTAATTTAAAGAAAGCTAAGAAAATCAACTTAAATATTAGCACTGGGCATTTTTCCAGGCATTCTTCATCATATTTACTGTACAGAACTGCTCTTCTACATAAGTTCGTAAGTAATACTATCCTCTATGGTGTCTGAGTTACTCCTTTCCCATGCTGTGTTTCCAAAGACTTAGATCACAGTATTCATTTGCTACAGTCAAAAGAAGATTCTTCGCTGAATACCAGATTCCCCCTCACCTGCTGCAGCAGAATCACACGAGGAGCAAATGTCTACTGCCTGGCACAGTAGGCCCTCAAATAATGGAAGTTACTTTCAGCACTTTCTTCATGAGATGGGTTAAACTGTCATATTATTTTGTTGTGTAGCCTGTTGTGAAAGGCCAGTTTATTATGACTTTTTGTTTTATTTTTATTTTACTACACTGCTGACTTGATGCTTTTGAAAAATATAATAATTAAACAATAAAAGTAATAATTATCACTATTAGTATTTAAAAGCCATTATTTCCTAGGTTGTAGGTGGTGCCCTTAGAGTCATGTGGACCCCTCTGCAGATTGGTAGGGCACACTAATAGGCAGATCTCAGCCTCCTCTCTGGTTCTCTACCCAGCATATTCTAGCCACCTGTCCAAACTGCAGTGGGAAACCAAACCCCATGCTTGTATTTTAGTTTGAACTTCATTTTTACTGAAGCTTAGGAATCCTCTTCTCCCTCTAGTGTTTGATGTACTCTATTACATATCTTATAACTCAACAAGAATTATAATTCAAATTTGGCTGCTAAATAGAATATTCATCCCTTTCCTCCCTCTGTTTAGCTCTTGAATTAACTCCTGTAGAATTAGTATCAAAGAATGGAGGTGCAGATAATCCTCCAAGTCATCATTTATGAAGCTACTCCCTGGAAATAAAACCAAACCCTAACTGCTATTCAAAGCCAAAGTACCAAATACCTGAGGCTCAGTTAGAATGACAAACACTTTACTAACAATAGTGACAGGCAAGACTAACAAACAGAAGTCTTATGACATTTTGAATAAGTTTCCTCCTCTGTTGTATTTGTTTGAACAATATTTTTGATGACAGGCAGTTTTAGTGTTCTTTTTTCACCTTCAAAGTCGATTGTATAAATAGAGTATATCCTTTTTTATCAAAATTAATCTATATTATATTAGAATTTTTAGTGTCTTTTAAAGATTGTACCTCAAATTATTCATCTGGAATAATTTCTATAGGATATAAACTTATAAATTCACTTTATTCATTGGGTTGCTTCTATTCTAACCAGATAGATGATAGATAGATAGATAGATAGATAGATAGATAGATAGATAGATAAATAGATAGATAGAGAGATAGATAGATAGATACATAGATATATAGATACTTTTCAATATCTTTATGAGTTATTCCCAGGTATCTTGTATAATTCTCAGAAAGCTCCCTTTCCCACTTATTGTATAAGAAAAAAAATTATAACAAGTCATATCTAGAAAATTCTAAGAAAAATTTTGCATGATTTAAAATATGACAGGACTACTGTCACAATTTTGTGTTTTGTGGTAATTATATGATTGTCACAAAGAAGAACAGCAATGTCATTTTCTTCTGGGCAACTTACTGGATATTAAGATTCCGAGGAGTAGGTCATGTTAAAATTCACAAAAGCTTACCAGAAACTGGGCTTCTTGTTTGAGTCTGAGTTCAGATAAGATAATAATCTTTTAGAAAATATTATTATAATGTTTATTTCTCTGCCAAATTTCTCAATTGTGTCTGTTAATCCCTGGGATATACTAAGCATATTTTTTTCCGAAGCCTTTATTTGCTATGGAAGAAACGTGAGGCTGCTTCTCAAAAAACGATAACCTCAAATAAAGACTTTAAAATAAATTCTCTTTAGACCTGAAGTGTTGGTAAATCTCTGAATGGAAGACATTTTCTTACTTAATTTAGGTAACTTCAGTCCAGAAAACCATCTTACACTTCTGACATTCTATATTTGAAGTATAAAAGCTATTTACAGAGCCTTTACAGACTAGTCTAGAGATCATTTACATTTGGTATATTTTGGAATACCAGAACAGTTTCAAATCATATTTTTTTCCCAAATTTTTTCTAATTTTAATATACCTTTGATACAGAAAAAATATTTACTCCTAGAATACATACACATATTCACTTTCATTTAAGGAAGAATCTAAAAATAAATTGTGTTTATATAGTTTTACTAATGAAAACTTATTGTTACAATTCAATACATTATTAAATTACAGTTTATAAGGTTGCGATTTTGTCCTGTGAATACCAGCTGCTTTCAAATAAAGCTATCAAAATCACAGAACTGCAAAGACAAAATTATTTTTTGGCATGCACAAAAATAGAATTTCTTACAATTGAGTGTAATTCTACATTTGTTCTAATTTTTAGATAGAGAACCAGCAGAGAAAGAGAACACACAAAAATGCTATTAGCTTACAATTTTTAAAAAGTATTTTTTTGTACTGAGTTTGCACATTTCTTTTTTATTTATTATACTTTAAGTTTTGGGGTACATGTGCAGATTGTTTGCACATTTCTTCTTTTTATCACGCTAATTTTAATTATCATACATCACGAGTACAAAAAAGAAAAATAAATATAAGAAGCTTACGCTGGACAAACTGACTGCGAGACTAAACTAGGGTACCAATCACACAATTTTGCCCAGGGCTGTTCCTTTTTTTAAAAAAAATTTAATTATTATACTTTAAGTTCTGAGATACAGGTGCAGAACGTGCAATTAGAACACATTTCTTATTAAATCTTCTCTGATGCTATTATAAACATGGTTTTCTCAGCCCTTATGTTCTCTAGTTTATTTTTCGTGTGTACATAAGACAATTTATTTTGTACACTAAACTTTACCCTACTACTTCACTGAATTGTGTGTTTATGACTTTGTGTTATCATTGATTCTCTGAGATTTTCTAGATATTATGCCATATCATCTGCAACTACAGATTGTTTTACGTCCTCATATTGCAGTGCCTTTGACTGATTTCTCTTTCCAATTGTACTGGTTAATACCTCTAGTGAAATGGTGAATAATAATGGGGTAGTGGGTATCTTTGTTTTTTTCCTGATCTTAGTGGAAATGCTTCTTGTGTTTTCCATAAAGTTTAACCTCCATTCAATTACTTCATTTGAATTCTTGTGCATTTATTTTTGTTTTATTAATTTGATATTTTTTCCTATTTATCTTCATTGCTCTAAAATTGTGTTTAGGGTGGTGATAAGTCTTTGTTTTTATTAATTTGACTACACACAAAGAATAAAGAGTCCTTTTTTGCATAATCATAGGCCCTGGAATATCACTGTAGTGAGTGGAGGGCTTACTGTTTTCCCTAAAAATTCTAGTCTGCAAGTGGCATCTTTCCAAAATACATGTAGCATAAGCATTTGTCTATCATAAAAGAAAATAGCAGTTTTCAGGAATATGAGGCTTAATATAATTTATTTGAAATCATGTTTTAGGATTAAATTTAGTATTGTACAAAATGGCTCATCATATCTTATTCTTGTTTGTTTTATTATTATCTTTTGATTTGGTTATGATAGAAGATGGACATTTCTGATAACCAGAGAAGCATTTGTTATTTAAATAAAGCCATTTTCAAGTAAATAGAATGTGAAAATTAGAGTGGCTTGGGTCAGAAACACTCAACTAAATTTAATCTTTGCCAATCTCAGCAAAATTTAGTCATTAATCACTTAATTTGTTTCAGTGTGAATTACAGATAGTTTAAGCTTTCACATGTGTTACATTTCAGCAGTATTTTGTTAAAATATTTCATTCTCTAGTTAATTATATAAAAAGATGATTTGTGTTGTCTTGGCTTCATCTTGTTGCTTAGATATTCCTTTAGTGCCCTGGATTCTTGAAAAATCACACTTACTCTTTGGGATCCTTTGGTGATATTTCTACTATTTTCTATAGCAGATGTTATATGCCCCTGGTATATGCAGTTCATTTGGTCGGTAACAGTCTCTTAGAATAAGATTTTAAAAAGATACAAAACTTTTATCAGAATGAATAGCATTTTATTGGTTACAGAAGCAAGTCCTTTTAATAAATAAACTTGTATAAAACCAAAAGTGCAAGGAATGAAATACGTAAAAATTACTAAGAAATCATTTTAATAATTAAACTTAATTTATAAATATTATTTAATTTTATAATTATATTGATAGCTGACTTTTCTTATCCACGAATGTGAATATTTGTTTTGCTTTTAAGAGAAAATGTATTCTATAAGTACAATTATAATTTAAACCAATTGTTTTTAAATTAGGGACAGACACTGTTGGTTACAAATGTAAATTTTGCAAAAATGCAGAAAGCGTAGTCATTGATTTTATTGTATAGGAAACTTTTTTTTAAATTAGCAACTAAAAATAATTTACATAAAAAATGAATATTTAGCATTTGTGAAATTTCTAGTATGTCATTTTCTAAGATTCAGAAAACAAATACTTTTAAAAATAGCTATTTGAGATTGCATTAATGCAAAATATGGTCAAGATTTGTTTCTACTTCTTAGAAATGCTATGTAGTTTTCCTTTTCCAGAATGTCTTCTAATGATAGATTTGATTCTATGAGCATGGCTTGGAGACGGTCTGTGGCCTGTGTTACTGCTATAAATATAGCAGATTCTCAGTGAAAGAGATACACAGTCACAGCACTCAATCTGTTATTTTGAGAAAGACCCCTTTACTATGATTCAAACCAGAATATCCAACTTTCTAGAAGATATTTACACCAATGTGTACCTAAAGCACCTCACATTTATTATGTCCAAAGTTGGATCTTTTCTTATTTAAATCATAACTCATGTGTAAGCCATGAGTCTACCACTTCTCCTTCATTCTCAATTATAGTTTATTGTATTATAAGTCGCACTGAAAATCCAAGGATTAATTTTGGTATTAGTTAATCTCAAGCTTTGGGTCTTTCTAACTCTTCACTCTCTCTCTGATGAATACATTTCTTAACATTCCTTTCTTTCTAACTTCGATTTTATCCACCACGCTTTGTTTTTCTACCTTTTACTGCTTCTGTGTTATCATAAAACAATAACAACAAAGGCAAAGCCACTTATTGGACGCCATCAGTCCACAGCATCAATCTCCTGTTTAAAGTACTATGCCTTCCAGATGTCTGCAGAATGTGGCTCATAATTGCAATATTGAGGGAAGGCCACTCACACTTGTTTATCATCAGGCTGGCTAATCTCCTGCTGCCATTTTACACATTCTGGCAGAGTTAGGTTTCTTTCAAGTGTTAGGAAATAGAAACACAACTGGATAACATTAAATAATACAAGTTGTTTTTTAGTGATGGTAAGAGAGACAGAATACCATGTGAACATGCAATAACCAGGACTCACAGAGTGTGAGGCATTTCAGAATTTAGAGCATCTCTAGCTCTGCTTTTCTTTACGGGCCAGCAATGTTCACAGCAGACCCTGATTCTGCCCTTCTCCCTTACCCCACCATTATACTGATACAGCTGCTCTGGGTTTTCACATCTACTGTTTCCATTACTTGAAATAATTTTGTTTTAAATGTCTTCTCTCTAATGTCATTTCTACTGTCTAATAACTTCTGCTCTCTGACTTCTTTCCATGAGTCTTGTTAAAACACAGTCTACACAAAAAGTATTTTAAAGAAAACGAAAAAGTATTCTTGCAAAAATTTCCAAGGCAGATTTCAGAAAGATTGGCTCAAAAAAGATAATGAGTCATTAAAAGAGAGTATAGGTCATAAATTACCACAGATAATTTAGCCAAATATAAAATAAGCTTTAAAACTATTTTTCCTTTTGCTGTAGTAATGTTTATCTATACATTTATTTTTTGGATGTAATAACAAATGAGCATACAAAGCATGCTGACAGAAATAGTATCAATCATAGAATAACCAACTTTTATTGAGCACTTACTACATGGCAAATACTCTATCACCATATGTATTTTCATTTGAATAAAATAAAAACTCTGTGATATGGTATGATTATTTTCCATGTTTTACAGTTACAGAATGGACTCACAGAAAAGATAATTTGAAAATTGTATATTCTCATTAGTAAATATTGATAACAATATTATAAGAAAGTAAACTTGAGTTTGCATACTTAACACTAAACAATAAGAGACTTAGAGCAAGAATATTTATGTTCAATATCTAAAAAGTAGGAATGAAATAAGAAATACATATTAAATATTTACTTTTGTACATATTCAGGTATAAATAGCTTATTTGATAAATATAGTTTATTGCATTAAACATATTTTAAGAATATATGCATTGATACTTGTGCAATATGATTTGATTTACTAAGGCATGTTACCAACATATGTATAAATAAATACACCCAAAATTACTAAGTTACAAATCAAATTGTTAGCTTGGTTGTTTTTGAGTGGTGGCATAATAAGTAATTATTTTCATCTATGTAAACCAAATTCTTTAAAATGCACATCTATTACCTTCATTAAAAATATGACTAACTAAGTTAGAATATTATGTTTCTATGTGTATTTTTTAACATATACATTCTTTGGAAATGATATTTGACATCTACTTTGAAATGGAAGTGACAAAGAAACTGTAAAAGCTCTTATTAGATTAGTTAGTAGATTACCAGGAAGAAACTGTAACTTAAACATCCTCATGAGTTCTTCGGGTAGACGAGCTCAATGGAACTAAGCTATCAATTAAAACCGTGTAGTAACCAACCTCTCTCAAATTCAGATAGTAAATAAGCAGCAACTCTTACATGTACTACGACATTTCCTACACAACATGCGTGTACTTCGTCATAGGTGAGGATGATCACATGTTTAGGTAGCGGCTAAAAACGGTGGTTTTTAAATTTCCAGACAGTTTCACAGCAAAATGACAATGCTGAATACAGGAATGCCAGAATGTTTATCCAAAACACATTTGGCAATTTTAAAGTAATTTTTCCAAGCAAGGTGAAAACGAGTATCTGCTAGAACATTACTTTATGTTTTGGAAACAATGTCTAAGATATTTCTGAAGTGTTGCATTCTTTCCAAGTACTATCACATGCAGAATACATCAATGCCTTGGAGGGAGATCATATAAGACAGTTAAAAAAAAAAAAAAGAAACAATGAGACTTTGTGAGAATTGAGAAATTGCAGCACACCTTTGATAAGTTCCAACCCTGAGATTACTTTTACACACTAGGAGAGCTGAGCATAAAACAACAATTTTTATTAGAGTTACTAATGAAAAAATTAAAGAACAACAACAACAAAAATGCACCACACCAGCTTCTTTGGTATCAAAAGTCTCAGTGTCATTAGGTACAAACCCTTAGTTCTTAAACTACTGAAGAAAATAATTTTGCTGTTCAAAATAGAAACTTTGGCCAAGTGCAGTGGCTCAGATCTGTAATGCCAGCACTTTGGGAGGCCGCAGTGGGAGGATCGCTTGAGCCCAGGAGTTTGAGACCAGCCTGAGCAACATAGTGGGACCTTGTCTCTACTAAAAATTAAAAAAAAAAAAGCAGGTGTGGTAATACACCTGTGATCCCAAATAGTTTGGATGTTGAGGCAGAAAGATAGAGATTGCTTGAGCCCAGGAGGTAGAAGTGGCAGTGAGCCTTGATTGCACATTTGCATTCCAGCCTGGGCAACTATCGGGGCAGACATTAATCAAATCTTCACCGTTTGCTGAACCTTTTATTTTTTCAGATTCATTTTAAATTCTGTATGTCATACCTATACTTGTCTATAACATTTAAGTAGGCTATTCAACCAAAACACTGCCAGTGCTAAGGTCATCATTGACTTGATTCTCTCACTTCCTATGACAGCCTGTAATTTACAAACCCTGTAGGCTTTTAACACTGAACTCACACAGAGGACTTCTTCATTTATTTATCAGAACCTCCCAAGCCTACAGTGTTCTTCCTTACACAAATCTCTGCCCTAGAGTTGTGTATGGCAAAGCATGAGGTGGGAAATGAGGTGCATCCTGTTGCTGCTGCTTCTTGGGACATTTTTCTCATGTCCCAAAGGTGATTTTGATACACAACCCTGATTTAGAAATATTTGGTAGGATATAGGGTTTAGCAAATTTACATTTTCTTTGAGGATTAAATATATACTTCTAATAATATTATTTCTGGGCTGGATATACTAGATCAGACCTGTAATCCCTGCACTTTGGGAGGTAGAGGAAGGAGGATCACTTGCTCCCAAGAGTTGGAGACCACCCTGGGCAACATAGTGGAATCCTTTGTTTTCTACAGTTTTTTAAAAATTAGCCAGGCATGGTGGTTCATGCCTGTAGTCCCAGCTACTTGGGATGCTGAGTTAGAAAGATCACTTGAGCTCAGGAGTTCAAGGCTGCAGTGAGCTACGATTGTGCCACTGCATTCCAGCCTGGATGACAGAGTGAGATCCTGTCTCTCAAAAAGAAAAAGAAAAAAAGAAAAGAAAAGAACATTATTTCTCACCTTATTTGTTTCTCCAGTCACATTGGTCTTTTTGATTTTCTAGCATACCCAGTTCTTTTCTAAATCGAGGTCTTTGCACATGCTGTTCCTTTACCAGAAATGCTACTCCCTGCACTGGCTTGGTGAACAGCCCTTCATATTCCAAGGGCTTCTAGCTGAAATTCTGCACAAAATGGCCTTTTCTTGATTTCCCTACATAAAGTAGCATCTCACGTTATTCTGGAGCTCATCCCCTCATATATGTCTTTTGTAGAACTTTTTACAATATATAAATATGTATTTTATAATACATATGAAAATGTATCTCCAAGCACAATTAATGGCCCAAGTAGATAGGAATTTTTTCTGTCTTCTTTACTTTAGCATTCACAGTAGCCAGTGCAGGGACTGACAAGAGCACACACCATCTGACTGGTTGAAGGAATGAATGAAAAAGACATAACTGTATTACCTTAACTTTAAAATATGTGAATGCTATGGACATATTGACAAAACATATCAATCATATCCATTTAATTTTAATTTTATTATTTCTGTTACTTAAACTATTGAAAAAAATAATTTTACTGTTAAAAATAGAAACTTTGGCCAAGTGCAGTGGCTCAGACCTGTAATGCCAGCACTTTGGCAGGCCACAGCGGGAGGATTATTTGAGCCCAGGAGTCAATAAAAACCTCCAATTTGTCAAAGGTTTTATCATAGATAGATCTTATATTTATTAGCTTATTCTTAACTGTAAGGTGTTAAATTTTAGTACTTAATGTTGCATTAATATATTTTATCATACTTTATAGTAATGATTTAGTGCATATCTGTTAAAACTCTAAGCCTCTGAGAGTCTTAGGTACTCCAAGTGCAGAACTTTTACAGGTTCTAAAAAGGATATTAAAAGAGACGGCTAATGTTTTATATCACACTTATTGACTTGTGTATGTTGAACCATCCTTGCAGGAATAAATCCCATGAGATCATGCTGAAGGATCCTTTAGATGCTCTGTTGAATTCAGTTCACTAGTGTTTTTTGAGCACTATTCTATGTATATTCATCAGAGATATTGACTATCATTTTATTTTTTTGGAGTGTCTTTGTTTGCCTTTGTTATCAGAGTAATGCTGGCCTTGTAAATGAGTTTGCAAGTATTTCCTTCTTTTCAATCTTTTTGAAGATTTCAAGAAGGCTTGGTATTAGTTATTTAAATATTTGATAGAACTCATCTGTGAAGTTATTGGGTTCTCAGCTTTTCTTTGATGGGAGATTTATTTCTCATTCAGTCTTCTTATCTGTTATTAGTCTGTTCAGATTTTTGATTTCTTCATGATTCGGTCTTGGAGGGTTGTTATGTTTCCCAGAATGTATCCACTTGTAGGTTAGCCAATTTGAAGGCATGTAATTGTTCACAATACTTCTTTATGACCATTTGTCTGTAACTCTTAAAATGTCTTCTCCTTCATTTAGAATTTTATCCATTTGAGTCTTCTCTCTTCTTTACTTAATCTGGCTAAAAATTTGTCAATATTGTTTTTCTTTAAAGAGCAACTCTTAACTTTATTGATTTTAAAAATTTATTTCTAGCCTCTATTTCATTATTATTTCCTTTCTTCAATAACCTTGGACTTAGTTTGTTCTTTTCTAATTCCTAGAGGTGACATGCTAGCCTCTTCATTTGAAATTTTTCTTATTTATTTAGGCATTTATTGTTATAAACTACATCTCAAATTGCTTTTGCTGCAGTATAACTTTTGGTATGTTGTGTTTTGGTTTCCATTTTTCTCAATATAGTTTAAAAATTTTTTAAATTTCTTTTTGACATATTGGTTATTAAGGAGCATATTAATTTTTATATATTTGTTCATTTTCTACTATTTTTGTGTTATTGGTTTCTAGTTTCAGACCATTGTGATTGAAAAAGACACTTGATATGTTTCAATTTTCTTAATTTTGTTCATCTTTGTTTTATAGCCTAATATATGATCTACCCTGGAGAATGATCTGTGTGTTCTTAAGGAAAATGAATATTCTACTACTGTTGGATGGAATGTTCTGTGTATTTCTATTAGGATTATTTGGTCTAATGTGTACTTCAAGTTTGTTGTAATTTCAATTAGGAATTTTTTTTTTTCTATTTTAGTCTTCAGGTTTCTTTCTTTAGAGTGACTGTAAGCCAAGATAGCCATTCTTTAGAAGAACTCTCACCAGAGAGAAAATTAGGTTCAAGTGTTTCAGGTGAAACACAAATAAGAAGTAAAACCAAAATGCATGAAACAAAATGAACTCATTATGCACAACTACAAGAGAGGTTGGGGTGCTGAAGGGAGGACAATGGACAGTCTGGAGGTGGCAGGAAGTTCAACCAGTACATGAGTACATGAGAGGCCCCGTGGAACTATGCCTTTATTAAGGTTCATGGGCATTATCCCTTTGGCTTTTCCATGGGGGTTGTGGATTGTCTCGTTTAAACAAAACACACACAAAGAGAAGAAATTATTTATCAAAACTTGTTGACCATTATGTTTTTTTGTTGTCTGTAGCTGTAGGTTGTGTTGGGTTTGGGGTCAGTGAGATGAGAAACAAGTGTGTTATATCACAAACAACACACAAGGAGGGATGGTGATATAACCAGGACAAAGATGACACAGTACACTGGATTTCCATCAAGTTATGTCAGGCCTCAAAATGGTTATTGACACAACAACTGTATTAAAGTATTTTATGAGAAAGTGCTATGTTTCCTTATTGATTTTCTGATTGCATGATATATCCATTGCTGTACATAAGGTACTAAAGTCCCCTACTATTATTATTTATCGGTCAATTTTTCCCTTCAGATCCATTAATATTTTATATATATATTTGGCACTCTAATGTTGGGTATATATATATTTATAATTGTTGTATCCTCTTGATATATTTATTTATTTAAGTCATGTTATGTTCTTCTGTGTCTGTTTTTATGGTTGTTGACTCAAACTCTGCTTCATCTGATAAATATATAGCTACTTATACTCTCTTTTAGATTCCATTCACATGGATCCCTTTCCATTTCTTCACTTTAAGTCTCTGTGTGTTCTTAAAGGTGAAGTGAATCTTTTCTAATGAGCAGCATATATTTGGATGTTGGTTTTGTTTGTTTGTTTTGTTTTTATTCATTCAGCCATTCTGTCTTTTTTTTGTTAGTTGTTTCTCACTGTTTTGTGGGTCCTTTGTTCCTTTCTATCTCTCTTGCTGTCTTTGTGATTTGATGGATTTCTCTAGTGGTATGCTTTAGTTTCTTTCTCTTTATCTTTTGTGTATCTACCATAGGTTTTTGTTTTGCAGTTACTATGAGACTTACATAAAACATTTTATGGTTATACTAGGCTAAAGATAAAGACTTAAATTGTATATAAAATGCCTATACTTTTCATCCCTCAATTTTATGTTGTTGTTATCACAATTCACATTTTCATGTCACATATTGCTTAACAAATTATTATTGCTGTTATTATTTTTAATAGTTTTGTCTTTTAATTTTCACACTAAATGTGTAAGTGATTTATACAGTATCATTATGGTATTATAGTATTCTGAATTTGACTGTGAATTCATTTTTCCCAGTGAGTTTTATACATCTTTATGTTTTCATGTTACTACTTAGCATCATTTTCTTTCAGCTAACTCCCTTTAGCATTTTTTGAAAGGCAGGGCTTTTGTAATAAAGTCCCTTAGCTTTCATTAGTCTGATAAAACCTTCATCATTTCTTCATTTTTGAAGATTTTTGCTGATTAAAATATTCTGGGTTGACAGGTTCATATATTTTTCTTTTGGAACTTTATTATTATTTTATTATTATTATTTTATTACATTTTAGGTTTTGAGGTACATGCAAGATTGTTGCATAGGCACACACATTGCAGTGTGATTTGCTGCCTTCCTCCCCATCACCTATATCTGGCATTTCTCCCCACGCTATCTCTACCGAACTCCCCAACCCCGCTGTCATCCCCTATTTTCCCCTGACAGACCCCAGTGTGTGATGCTCCCCTCCCTGTGTCCTTGTGTTCTCATTGTTCAACACCCACCTATGAGTGAGAACATGCGGTGTTTGATTTTCTGTTCTTGTGTCAGTTAGCTGAGAATGATGGTTTCCAGGTTCAACCATGTCCCCACAAAGGACAAGAACTCCTTGCTTGTTATGGCTCCATAGTATTCCATGGTGTATATATGCCACATTTTCCCTGTCCAGTCTATCACTGATGGGCATTTGAGTTGGTTCCAGGTCTTTGGTATTGTAAACAGTGCTACAATGAACATTCATGTGCATGCGTCCTTATAGTAGAACGATTTATAATCCTTTGGATATATACCCAGTAATGGGATTGCTGGGTCAAATGGAATTTCTATTTCTGGGTCCTTGAGGAATCGCCACACTGTCTTGCAAAATGGTTGAACTAATTTACACTGCTACCAACAGTGTAAAAGTATTCCTATTTCTCCACATCCTCTGCAGCATCTGTTGTCTCCCGATTTTTTAATAATCGCCATTCTAACTGGCGTGAGATGGTATCTCAATGTAGTTTTGATTTGCATTTCTCTAATGACCAGTGATGATGAGCATTTTTTCATATATTTGTTGGCCTCATGTATGGCACCATTCTGAGTAGTGTGATCAGATCTCTGTCCTGCCCTGGGAATGGAGCCTGCCTTGTCCAGAGTTCCACGCTGGCTTCAAGTTCCACACTGTCTTCATCACCCGCCTGTTAGTCACTCAGACCTCTTAGTTATCAGGTCCACAAAGGTGGTACCTCCCTTTGTGTTCAAGGAACCCTTGTTATACCTAATGACGGCCCCAAGGTGCCAGAGGAGTGCTGCTGGCAATTCACATAGGCCAAAGAGAAGCCATAAAGTGTGTCCTTTAAGTAAAAAGGTGAAAGTTCTTCACTTAATAAGGAAAGAAAAAAAATAGTATGCTGAGGTTACTAAGATCTGTAGTATAATAAGATGCTGAGAGACAGGGAGACCACATTCACATAACTTTATTACACCATATAGTTTTATTATTGATCTTACTATGCCTAATTTATGAATTAAACTGTATCATAGGTATGTATAGGAAAAACAGTGTAGATAGGGTTCGGCACCATCTGTGGCTTTAGGCATCCACTGGGGGTCTTGGAACATACCTGCCTCAGATAAGGGGGAACTACTGTAATTGCATTTTCACATTTGTATTTGAAGAATTTTAATTATAAGGAGTAACCCCCCATCTCTATACAATTGTTAATACTTTGCAACATTTATCTCTTGGTCTCTATTCACACAAATACACCTACAAATAGTATCATGCATATGGATTATCCATTTATAGGGCTGCCTATCAATTTGTCAAACCATTTCAAAGTAAATCACAGATGTCTGACACTTCCTTATGCACCTCTAAAAAATAAGCGCATTCTCCTACACTACCACTTATCACACCTGACAAGATTAATAATTCCCTAATGTCTATTATTCAGAACATATTCAAATATTCCCAGTTGCCCCAGCAATGTACAGTGTTTCATAGCTTTTTTTTAAACCTAGGATAGATCACATAGCCATTTGTATATCCTATTTTGTGGAGTGACTATCCCAGATGCTTTATGCCTTGGGTTGGTTGTAGGGTATGTGGTGTGTGTGCACTTATTCTATACATGAATGTTTTGTCAGATGCGAGTATTAGCTTACGGCTTTTTACTTTTTAAATAGTACCTGTTGATCAATAGAAGTTCTAAATTTTATGGATATCCAATTTTTATTAATATTTTTCTCTTTGGGGTAGTGCTTCGGAAGGCCTAATAGCTTTGTCTACGCCAAGGTCATGGACATAGTCTTATATTTTTTTCTTGAAGGTTTATTGTGTTACCTTTTATATTTACTTCAAATTAATTTTTGAAATGTGTTGTCTCTTGGCTTTGATCTATTTCAGTACCTTTTCCCATGTACTTAAAAATTCTGCAATTTGGGGGTATAATATTCCATATATGTCATTTAGGTGAAATTGGATTTTTTGTTCAAATGTATATTGCTTTTTTGTCTTCTTGTTTCATCGGTTATTGAGAGTTAAAATCTCCAACTCTGTGACTTATTCTATTTCTCCTTCTAGTTCTGTTGAGTTTTGCTTTATATTTTTAAAGTTATGTTATTAGGTGTCTAACAAATTTGGGACAAAGGATGATTTGTCTTTTTTTATAAGATGTCCCACTTGACATCTTTCAATGCTTCTAGTGTTAACATTGGTTTTGTGTAGGTGATAATATATTCATTCTACTTTTCCTTTTCAGGCTAGTCAAATGAAGCAGTGAGGGTGGAGAAGGAACAAAGAAATCTGTAACTGCCTGTGATCCATTAGCTATAAACACCACTGCTCGTGTACTTTTGGTTGGCGCTTGCCTTAATTTCAATCACGTCGTGTTCTTATGTGTCTTATAAACAGCAGGTCGATGGTTTGGTTTTTTCAATCCAGTCTGACAGTCTCTGTCTTTTAACTGGGTTGTTTACACCATTCATATTTAACAGAATTACTGCTATCATTGACCTAAGTTTACCATCTCACTATTTGTGTTCTCTTTTTTCCTTTATTTCTCCTTTCCTGCCATCTTTCATAATATTCAAAGTATTTTTAAATTATTCCATTGTATCTCCTCTATTACTATTTAGTTAGACATTCATGTATTATTCTTTTGGTGGTTGCTCTAGATTAAAATATGTACCCTTGATGTATTACAGCCTTCTTTATATTTGTATTTCACCACTTTCCAAATCATGCAGGAGCCTTCCAACAGTTTTATTTAACTCCATTCTTCCCTCTGCTTTTGCCCTATGGTTGTAATGCCTTACTTCTATTTAAGTTGGAAGCTTCACAAGATATTGTTGTTTGTGCTTTGCAGCCATTACTGTTATACAGTTACTCATATATTTCCCTTTCCAGCAGTCTTCCTTCCTCCCCGAATCTCCGTGTCTCTGCCTGGAATCATTTTCTTTCAGCCTGAAGAACTACTTCCATGCTTTGAATCATGAGGACTTCTTTCAGCTTATGTTTGTCTGGAAACATCTTAATTGTGCCTCCTATTTATTTTAAAGGATATTTTTGCTCTTTTTCCTAGGTCAGCAGATTTTCCTGAAAGTATCATTTCATTTTTTTTTCCTTTTGTGATTCTAAGTCACAAAGACTTACACACTTTGGACAACTTTCAGAACAGGAGAAAATGTTCAAAGGCTTGTGGACACTCATACCAACATGTTTATTAAGGTCATTTTTTATTACTTATAGTGACTTCATTCCATTGCTTGAAAATGTAATATAAAACCAATTCTTTGAAACTGATAGTTATTATAAACCCAGTAAATTTTATAAACTTGTTAAGTACATGTTCATTGCAGAGTTCCTTATATGTCCATATATGGAAGAGTTCTGATCAAGTTGCTAATTGTGTGGTTTAAATCTTTTATATCTTTAATTTTTAGTTTCCTGATCTTTCAGTTATTTAGAGAGATGTGTGTTGTGTGTTGAAATTTATCAAAGTATTTTTCTTGTATTTACTGTCATTTTGTATTAATCATTTTGTTATCTTCTGCAGTCTAATAATATAGTGAATTGTGTTGATCATCCTTGTAATTGTTGACATAAGCTAAATCTGACCATATTTTTTATTTTGCAATATATTTTGCATTTGGTTTGTTGATGCGTTATTTAGAATATTTTACATAAGAGAAAAAAGAATGCAGTTATGTTTCTTATGTTGACCTTACCAGTTTTAAATTCAAAAACTAAATTTCAAAGCTTTTCCTCTGAAAAGAAATTTCTGGAGTCTATTTATGAGAGAGTTTGAAAAAAATCACCTATAATAACCTGTTCCTGTGACTTTTTTTTTTTTTTTTGAGACAGAGTTTTGTTCTTGTTGCCCAGGCTAGAGTGCAATGGTGCAGTCTCGGCTCATTGGAAACTCTGCCTCCCGGATTCAGGCGATTCTCTTGCCTCAGCCTCCCAAATAGTAGGGATTAAAGGAATGCACCACCATGCCTGGCTAATTTTGTATTTTTAGTAGAGACAGGGTTTCTCCATGTTGATCAGGCTGTTCTCAAACTCTCGACCTCAGTTGATCCCATGCCTCAGCCTCCCAAAGTGCTGGGATTACAGGCATGAGCCACAGCACCCAGTCTCCTGGGACTTCGAAGGAGTAGTGAAGGAGTTACCATTTCGCTTATCACATTCATTTGTCTATTAGTGGTTTTTCTATTTCTTTTATATGATAGTTCTGTATTTTATTTAAATACATCTTTTCTCATCTTTCATTATTGGTCTTCCCAATGTTTTGTCTATCAAGTTTTTTTGTTTTTTTTTTAATATTTTTTATTGCATTTTAGGTTTTGGGGTACATGTGAAAAACATGCAAGATTGTTGCATAGGTACACACGTGGCAGTGTGATTTGCTGCTTTCCTCCCCTTCACCTATATCTGGCATTTCTCCCCATGCTATCTCTCCCCAAC
>CAUYLG010010747.1:0-81338 GCA_963573385.1 Cacajao melanocephalus | reverse complement strand
CCCTAGAAGTGACTAAACAACCTGTTAAACAAGACAGTAGCCTAAAACAATAGCCAAGGAAATTACAGAGATGTTTGCTTTCCCCACACAAATTGAAGATAACATCTTAAAATTCTTCTGAGTTGTCTTTCAGAAATTCAGTCATCCACTGAAGATCAGTACCTGACACAGACCTCAGATAAAAGGGAAGTAAAAACTGAAAGTTAACCATCGTTTCTTTTTTTTTTTTTTTTGAGTTGGAGTCTCTGTCAACCAGGCTGGAATTCAGTGGTGCAATCTTAGCTCACTGCAACCTCCACCTCCCAGGTTCAAGTGATTCTTCTGCCTCAGCCTCCCGAGTAGCTGGGACTACAGGCACGTGCCACCATGCCTGGCTAATTTTTTTCTATTTTTAGTAGAAATGGGGTTTCACCATGTTAGTCAGGATGGTCTCAATCTCCCGACCTCATGATCTGCCTGCCTCGGCCTACCAAAGCACTGAGATTACAAGAGTGAGCCACCACGCCCTGCCACCATCATAACTTTCTAAGGTTCTAAGGTTTGTTCCTGAGGGGCTTAGAGAAAGTTACTCCCCCTAACTAGTTAACATTTTTCTTTTTTTTTTTTTTTTTTTGAGATGGTGTCTCGCCTTGTTGCCCAGGCTGAAGTGCACTGGCGCAATCTCAGCTCACTGCAACCTCTGCCTCCCGGGTTCAAGTGATTCTCCTGCCACAGCCTCCTGAGTAGCTGGGATTACACGCGTCTGACACCATGCCCGGCTGATTTTTTTGTACTGTTAGTAGAGACAGAGTTTCACCATGTTGGCCAGGCTGGTCTTGAACTCCTGATCTCAGGTCATCCACTGGCCTCGGCCTACAAAAGTGCTGAGATTACAAGCATGAGCCAACATTTTTCTACTGACCCCAAATTTTTAAACAAAGTTTTTCTTCCTTAACCAATTGCAAATCAGAAAATCTTTGCATCTATCTGTAAGCCCCACTTTCACTTTCTTTTAGGCCTAAATCAATGTGTAACCTCCAAGTATTGACTTACAATTTTGCCTGCAACTCCTGCTTTCCCGAAATTTACCCATGCCTTTAAAAACCCTTGCCTGCAAGCCACTGGGGAGGCCAGGATTTGAACATTCAGCTACCTGGTCCTCCTTGCTCAGTACCCTGCAGTAAAAGCCTTTCTTTCAATAACTGCAAATCTCAGTATAGATAACTGGTTCTATTGCACTGAGCAAGCAGACTCCAATTTGGTTTTACCACAACTCTGAGACAAAGGAGTTTATAATACAGTTCTAAAATGTCTGCATTTTCTTCTTTTTTTCTCTTTTTCTTTTTTCTGAACATAAATGACTTGATGGAATTGTCTGCATTTTCACAATAACCTCTGGCTTTTAAAACCAAGAAAAAAATTAAAAATGTTTTTACTAGTCATTATCAAACAAATACTCTAGGAAAAACAAGGAGAGAGACACATGAAGAGGGAAAAAACAAAACACGAAACTCTGTAAAATATTTGCAGAGGTTTATTTTGAACCAATATGAATGATCATGGCCCAAGGAAAAGTCTCAATAGGTTCTGAGAAAATGCGCCCTTTCGGTTTTGGTTTACCAATTTTGGATGAAGCCTCCAGGTAACCAAGAGAATAGATGGTAAATGCCTCTTTTCAGACCTTAAAAGGTGTCAGACTCTTAGGTAATCTCCTAAATCTGGGAAAGCCCTGTCTGTATTAAGGGAGATTCTCTACAGATGCAAATTTCCTCCACAAAAGACAGCTTTGCAGGGCCATTTAAAAAATCTCAAATAAATACATTTTGGGGTAAAATATTTTTATTTCCTTCAGGGTCTGCTATCTGTCATGTGATGTTATGTGAGAGTCAGGTTGGAATTTGGTATCTTTGGGTTTTCTTGCTTTATTTTTGAGACGGGCTTGCTCTGTTGCCCAAGCTAGAGTGCAGTCGGGCATGACCTCACTGAAACCTCTGCCTCCTGGGCTCAGGCAATCCTCCTACCTCAGGCCTCCCAAGTACCTAGTTCTATAGGTGGGCGCCACCTTGCTTGGCTAATTTCTGTGTTTTTTGTAAAGACAGGGTTTCACCTTGTTTGCCAGCTGGTCTGGAACTCCTGCGTTCAAGCAATCTACCTGCCTCAGCCTCCCAAAGTGCTGGGATTTCTGCCATGAGCCACAGTGCCCAGCTGAAATTTCATATCTTATTGCCAAGGAGTCTCTTTTATCAGTCATATGATCTCCATTTTAATATTAATGGTGGTCATGACTTAAAGGGAGGTTGGCCATACCTCATTATACCCCTTTCCAAAAGAGAGAGGGAAGCTGAGGTAAGAGGATCCCTTGAACCCAGGAGTCCAAGACCAGCCTGGGCAACATAGGGACACACTATCTCTACACAAAATAAAAAAATGAAGGCTGGGCGTGGTGGCTCACACCTGTAATCCCAGCACTTTGGGAGGCCAAGGCAGGCAGATCACGAGGTCAAGGGATCGAGACCATCTTGGCCAACATGGCGAAACCCTGTCTCTATTAAAAATGCAAAACCTTTGTCAGGTAATGGCCACAAAAAAGAAAAACATTACAAAAGAAAAAAAAATGCAAAACTTAACCGGGGACAGTGGCGTGTGCCTGTAGTCCCAGTTACTCGGGAGGCTGAGGTGGGAGGATCGCTTGAGCCCAGGAGTTCTGGGCTGTAGAGCGCTATGCCGAACAGGTGTCGGCACTAAGTTGGGCATCAATATGGTGACCTCCTGGGAGAAGGGGACCACGAGGTTGCCTAAGGAGGGGTTAACTGGCCCAGGTCAGAAACAGAGCAGGTCAAAACTCCTGTGCTGATCAGCAGTGAGATTGCACCTATGAATAGCAACTGCACTCCAGCCTGGTCAACATAGTGAGAACCTGGACCCTGTCTCTAAAACAAACAAAAAAAAATGGGCCGGGTGTGGTGGCTCACACCTGTAATCCCAGCACTTTGGGAGGCCGAGGCTATAGTCCCAACTACTCGGGAGGCTGAGGCAGGAGAATTGCTTGAACCCAGGAGGCAGAGATTGCAGTGAGCCAAGACTTTGCCACTGCACTGCAGCCTGGGTGACAGTGCAAGACTCCATCTCAAAAAAAAAAAAAAATGCAAAAATTAGCTAGGCGTGGTGGCATGCGCCTGTAGTCCCAGCTACTCGGGAGGCTAAGGTAGGAGAATCACTTGAACCCAGGAGGCGGAAGTTGCAGTGAACCGAGATCGCACCACTGCACTCCAGCCTGGCAACAGAATGAGAGTCCATCTCAAAAAAAAAAAAAAAAAAAAAAAAAAAATTGCTGGGTGTGGTGGCATGTGCCTGTGGTCCCAGCTACCCAGAAGCTGAGTGGGAAGATAACTTGAACCTGAGAGGTCCAGGCTGCAATGAGCTGTGATTGAGCCACTGAATTCCAGCCTGGGCAAAAGGAGAGGGGTATAATAAGGGATGGCCAAATCTCCCTTGAGTTATGGCCTGGAATTTAGTTTTTCAGGTTTCTCTGGGGTCCCCTTAGCCAAGTGGGGTGTCCATTCAATCAGTTGAGGGGCTTAGGATTTTACTTTTGGTTTACACACCTAACTTACCTAAAATAAAATATTTCGTTTTCTTCAACAATATAACAATATATCCCAAAATTAGTACTTACCTTCACAACTAAGCTAAAACATTGTTAGAAGGCCGTTACTCTAAAAACTACAAAAAGAAAGAAAAAGACATCGGAGATGACACACCTAAAAAAGAACCAAGTCCTCTGACATTCTTGGAAAGTAATTCTAATGTACTGTAACCAAAAAAACATGCAATTGTTTTTTAATACTTTAAGTTCTGGGCTACATGTGCAGATCTTGCAGGATTGTTACATAGGTATACACATGCCATGGTGGTTTGCTGCCTCCATCCCCCCAACCCCTGTCACCTACATTAGGTATTTCTTCCAATGTTATCCCTCCCCAACCTCCCCACCCCCTGCGATCCCTCCCCTAGCTCCCCACCCCCAAACAGACTCCAGTGTGTGATGTTGCCCTCCCTGTGTCCATGTGTTCTCATTGTTCAACACCCACCTATGAGTGAGAACATTCAGTGTTTGGTTTTCTGTTCTTGTGTCAGTTTGCTGAGAATGATGGTTTCCAGATTCATCCATGCCCCCTGAAAAGGATATGAACTCATCCTTTTTTGTGGCTGCATAGTATTCCATGGTGTACATGTGCCACATTTTTTTTTATCCGGTCTATCACTGATGGGCATTTGGGTTGGTTCCAGGTCTTTACTACTGTGAACAGTGCCATAATGAACATACGTGTGCATGTGTCTTTATAACAGAATGATTTATAATCCTTTGGGTATATACTCAGTAATGGGATTGATGGGTCAAATGGTATTTCTACTTCTAGATCCTCGAGGAATTGCCAAATCGGATTTATCCATTTATTGTCTTATAATCGTGGCCTGTGATTATTATTTTTTTGTTTAAGACAGGGTCTTGCTCTGTTGCCCAGGTTGGAATGCAGTGGCTCAATCACAGCTCATTGCAGCCTAGACCTCCCAAGCTCAAACAATCCTCCTACTCAGCGTCTGGAGCTGAGGCACATGCCACCACACCGGGCTCATTTTTTATTTTTATTTTTTGAGACAGAGTTTTGTTCTTGTTACCCAAGCTGGAGTGCAATGGCATGATCTTGGCTCACTGCAACCTCCACCTCCCGGGTTCAAGCGATTCTCCTGTCTCAGCTTCCAGAGTAGCTGGGATTATAGGTGTGCACCACCACGCCCAGCTAATTTTTTTGTACTTTTAGCAGAAACGGGGTGTGACCATGTTAGCCGGGCTGGTCTTAAACTCCTGACCTCAGGTGATCCACCCGTCTCAGCCTCCCAAAGTGCTGGGATTACAGGCATGAGCCCCCACACCCAGCCTCATTTTTAAATTTTTTGTAGAGACAGTGGCTCACTATGTTGCCCAGGCTAGCCTGAAACTCCTGGGCTCAACGGATCCTCCTACTTCTCAGCTTCCCAAAGTGCTGAGATTACAGGATTGAGCCATCACACATGGCCTAATAATTATTTCTAAAACATTTCCTCTTCTGTGTTCATGCCGTTAAAAAAATCCTAAAAGTTTCTTAGGTGTTTTCCACATCATTTTATTATCAAGAATGCGGCTAACCGGAAGTCACAGCCAGTCCCCAAACTACAACCGCAAAACATGCAAATTACAGGTTATACTGAGGGATTTCTGAGGTTAGCAGATGCAAATTTTTTTTTCCTTCAAAGAAAACAGACTTAGGCAAAAAGCATAAAACATCCCAAAATCGTCACAGAAAAAAAAAAGTTTCTTAGAAGCAAACCCCTAGTAACTATCTAGTCTAAGAAAAACATTTCCAGAACTGATAAAGAGTGGGGAAAGAGGAAAGAACAACGGTTGTTGTTGACTACAATTCTGAAAATAAGCGACCTGCCTCCTCTCCTGACACATCTCCTCTACTGCAATGTGGGCTGCAGACTGAACCACAAAGAGGCCACCCTACAGCTCTGCATTTCAATGATTACGTGACTGCTTCAGTTTTCCCACATCTATAATTAAAAATAATAATAATAACAGACAGAAGATCTGGATTCTAACAGATGTTTCTTTCTTTTTTTTTTTTCTTTTTTCTTCAAAAGCATGCCAGTGGCAGAATAACAGATGTTTCTAACTTGGTGAGTAACACTGGACAAAAAAATTTTATTTCAACTGGAGCTAAAAAAATTAAAAATCATTTAAAAGTACACTGTGAAACTACAAAATAATTTACAAATATTAATCATTACTATCTGTCAAATGTGGTGGCTTGAACTATCTCTGATTTCTAGCTCTGACATTTTTTGATTCTGTGACCAATATAAACAAATGTACACCAGATGCGGTATAATTCTCACGCCTGTAATCCCAGCACTTTGGGAGGCCAAGGTGGGCCGATCATCTGAGGTTGGGAGTTCGAGACCAGCCTGACCAACATGGAGAAACCCAGTTTCTACTAAAAATACAAAATTAGTGGGCGTGGTGGCACATGCCTGTAATCGTAGCTACCTGGGAGGCTGACGCAGGAGAATCACTTGAACCCAGGAGGCGGAGGTTGCAGTGAGCCAATTTTGCGCCATTGGACTCTAGCCTGGGCAACATGAGCAAGACTCTACCTCAAAAAAACAAAAAGAAAAGACAAATGTACACACATTGCTTGGCCAACTGGAATACTTAAGAAATCAAGGAATCCTGGAGAGCACGGTGGTTCATGCCTATAATCCCAGCACTTGGGGAGGCTGAGGCGGGTAAATCATCTGAGGTCAGGAGTTCGAGACCAGCCTGACCAACATGCTGAAAACCGTCTCTACTAAAAAAACAAAAATTAGCTGGGCGTGGTGGAGGGTGCCTGTAATCCCAGCTACTTGGGAGGCTAAGGCAGGAGAATCACTGGAACCCGGGAGCCAGAGGTTGCAGTGAGCCAAGATAGCACCATTGCACTCCAGCCTGGGTGACAAAGTAAGACTCCGAAGAAAAAAAGAAAGAAAGGGAGTGGGGAGGGAGAGAGGGGGGAAGGGGGGAAGGAGGGAGGGAAGGAGGGAGGGAGGGAGGGGGGAAGGAAGGAAGGAAGGAAGGAAGGAAGGAAGGAAGGAAGGAAGGAAGGAAGGAAGGAAGGAAGGAAGGAATCCCACACTCACAGAGGAATAAAGCTCAATGAGAGAATTCTCTACAGACTTTTCACTGCTCAGGCCTTTCAGCATTCGATGAAAGCATTTTAGGCTAACCCAGCTAGTAGACAGGGTTTAAAGCAGACCACAGATGGCCTAGCAAAATTTTAACCTGACTTACTCATCACACAATGAACAACAAAAAATAAAAAATAAAAATTACTAGTCTGGTTATCTTTAACAAGAAGCTCTACAAGAGATTCCATGTGTGACAACAAGCAAATATCAAAGAAAGCACAATATTTCATAAACACAATGATCTAAACTATACCTACTGCCATCTTATTTCCTGAGTTATATCTGATCTCGTGGAGGCATACTGAAAACAACTGGGCATCTGTCTGGCACATACTCTCATTTTCCATGCCAGAATTCTGCCATTCATAAGACTCAACCCAGGGTTCTACAAACTCCAAACTAAAATCAGCAACCATAGAACATTTGGAATGTGGCATTTGACTAACATCTGCTTCACTTAATAATTTTTAAGAACTTGGGAAGGGCACCGTGGCTAACGCCTGTAATACCAGCCCTTTGGGAGGCCGAGGCAGGCAGATCACGAGGTCAGGAGATCAAGACCATCCTGGACAACACAATGAAACCTCGTCTCTACTAAAAATTAGCCAGGCTTGGTGGTGTGCGCCAGTAGTCCCAGCTACTCAGAAAGCTGAAGCAGGAGAATCATCTGAATTGAACCTTGGAGGCAGAAGTTGCAGCGAGCCGCGATCGCACCACTGCACTCCATCCGGGGCTCCAGAGTAAGACTCTGTCTCAAAAAAAAAAAAAAAGGAACTAAATCTAAAAATCTGGCAGTAATAGCCTGTGTTTAATCACCACTGAATTTGGCCAGGCACAGTGGCTCACGCCTGTAATCCCGGCACTGTGGGAGGCCAAGGTGGATGGATCACCTGAGGTCAGGAGTTCAAGACCAGCCTGGCCAATATGGTGAAACTCCGTCTTTACTAAAAATACAAAAATTATCCGGGCGCGGTGGTGAGTGCATGTAGCCCTAGCTACTTGGGAGGCTGAGACAGGAGAATCGCTTGAACCTTGGAGGCAGAGGTTGCAGTAGCCGAGACTGCACCACTGCACTCCAGCTTGAGCGACAGAGTGAGACGCCGTCTCAAAAACAAAAACAGGCCGGCGCAGTGACTCATGCCTGTAATCCCACCACTTTGGGAGGCCGAGGCGGGCGGGATCACCTGAAGTCGGGAGTTCGAGACCACCCTGACCAACATGGAGAAACCCCGTCTCTACTAACAATATGAAAAATTAGCCAGGCATGGTGGCGCATGCCTGTAATTCCAGCTACTCAGGAGGCTGAGGCAGGAGAATCGTTTGAACCTGGGAGGCAGAGGTTGTGGTGAGCCAAGATCGTGCCACTGCACTCAAGCCTGAGCAACAAAAGCGAAACTCCATCTCAAAAAAAAAACAAAAACACTGAATTCCACAAGAAGTCACCAGCTTCTGAAAGGCAAGCCTCTTTCTCACTGGACACGAGGCCATCTTCAGCAGGAACCTAAAACATATTAAGTATAGGCTGCTCCATGTGTACCCAGGTTCCCAAGAGACCTCTAAGACCACCTGACAGTAATTCAAATCAAGGGATAGCAACGGGATTTTTTTGTTGTTATTTTTTGGTTTTCAGTTTTCATTTTTGAGACAGTGTCTCACCCTATTGCCCAGGCTGGAGTGCAGCGGCACAATAACGGCTCACCACAACCTGAACCTCCCTGGACTCAGTTGATCCTCCAACCTCAGCCTCCCAAGCAGCTGGAACCATAGACATACACCACTACTCTGGGCTAATTTTTCTATTTTCTGTAGAGACAGGGTCTCACCATGTTGCCGAGGATGGTATCAAATCCCTGGCCTAAAGCCATCCTCCCCAACTTCACCTCCCAAAGTGCTGGGATTACAGGCATGAGCCACCACGCCTGTACACAACAGGAATTTAGAAGCTGGGCCAAGCCCAAGTACACCTTCCAACAGAGATAGCCAAAAAACAAGCTTATAAAAGGATGTAGGACTGGAAAAGGATGTTATCAAAGGAGGCTTTAGGCAAAGAAAACTTTATTTTTAACCTAGGAAGGAAGGAAGGGCTGAGCAGACTCTAAAATAATTTGGTTTAAGCACCAAACACTGCGACTCAGGATTTCCTACTAAGAAGAGAGTTGAAGGGCCCCAATATCATTAAAGTAAAATCCACTAGGCCGGGTGCGGTGGCTCATGCCTATAATCCCAGCACTTTGGGAGGCCAAGGCGGGCGGATCACCTGAAGTCAGGAGTTCAAGACCAGCCTGACCAACATGGTGAAACCCCGTCTTTATTTAAAAAAAAAAAAAAAGTAAAATCCACTAATCTCAATGTGATCCTCTCTACCTGATGGAGTCAAGTGGGGTTCTCTTATGTTCTAAGAATATATAGTCTCAGCCAGGCGCAGTGGCTCAGGTCTATAATCCTAGCACTTTGGGAGGCCAAGTTGGGAGTATCGCTGTTCAAGTTGTTCAAGACCAGCCTGGGCAAGATGGTGAGACCCCATCTCTACAAAAAAATTAAATAAAAATTAGGCAGCCAAGTGCAGTGGGTCATACCTGTAATCCCAGCACTTTGGGAGGCCAAGGTGGGCAGATCACTGGAGCCCAGGAGTTCAAGACCAGCCTGGGCCAATTAGCCAGGTAGAGTGGTGTAGTTCCAGCTACCTGGAGGTTGAGATGGGAGGATCACCTGAGCCCAGGAGGTTGAGACTGTAGTGAATCATGATTGCACCACTGCACTTCAGTCTGGGCAACAGGGTGAGACCCTGTCAAAAAAAAACAATGAGGTCAGGCACAGTGGCTCATGCCTGTAATCCCAGTACTTTGGGAGGCGGAGGCAGGCAGGATCAACTGAGGTTGGGAGTTTGAGACCAGCCTGACCAACATGGAGAAACCCCATCTCTACTAAAAATATAAAATTAGCCGGGCATGGTGGCACATGCCTGTAATCCCAGCTACTCAATAGGCTGAGAAAGGAGAATCACTTGAATCCAGGAGGCGGAGGCTGTGGTGAGCCATGATAGCACCACTGCACTCCAGCCTGGCAACAAGATCAAAACTCCGTCTCAAAAAAAAAAAAAACAAAACGAGCCAGGTGTGGTGGCACACACCTGTAGTCCCAGTTGTCAATAGGCTAAGACAGGAGGATCCCTTGAGCTCAGAAATACAAAGCTCAGAAATGCTGAGACAGTGAGGTATGATTGTCTACTGTACCCCAGCCTGGGCAACAAAGCCAGATCACATCTCAAAATACACACACATACACATACATACACACACACACACACACTCTCTCTCTCTCTCTCTCTCTCTCTCTCTCTATCTCTCTCTCTCTCCCCCACCCCCCACCAACCCAACTAAATTTAGCTTATATTTTAACTGCCTTGGGCTACTCTGTAATTGTTTTTTGTGTGTGGGTCTCATCTCCTGACTTCTTACTTGTTCTACCTAAAAAAAGAAAACACATAACCTAACTTAAAAACTCTCCGTACCACAGTAGCCTTGACTTCTGGCAGTATCCACAGATGCCTGAGATAAGCCATAAGATTTTGAGTTTTGCTGCAGCTAGTAATCTGGGCTTCAGAGCAGAGATGCCTTATAAAATGACCACACGAATCTGCCCAGAATCAACCAGACTGGGAGAGGAAGATGAAAATTAAGTTTAATCCATACTGACTCCCAGTTTGTAACTGGCTTACCAAACTTTTTATAGCTACTTCATCTCTGGGGATATAAAGTAGCCTTTTCTTCTGCTAAATAAGAAGTCTTTATTTAAAAGTCTTGGCCGGGCACAGTGGCTCACGCCTGTAATCCCAGCACTTTGGGAGGCTGAGGCAGGTGGATCACCTGAGGTCAGGAGCTCAAGACCAGCCTGACCAACACGGTAAAACCCCGTCTCTATTAAAAAAAAAAGTCTTAGTTGGCCAGGTGCAGTGGCTCATGCCTGTAATCCCAGCACTTTGGGAGGCCAAGTAGAGAGGATCATGAGGTCAGGAGTTTGAGACCAGCCTGTCCAATATGATGAAACTCTATCTCTAGTAAAAAATACAAAAATTAGCTGGGCATAGTGGCGCACGCCTGTAGTCCCAGCTACTCAAGAGGCTGAGGCAGGAGAATTGCTTGAACCTGGGAGGCGGAGGTTGCAGTGAACCGAGATTGCACCATTGTACTCCAACCTGGGCAACAAGAGTGAAACTCCATCTCAGAAAAAAAATGAAAACAATCCAAATATCCTTCCACTAATGGATAAATAAAATGTTGTATATTCATACCATGGAATATTATTTTGCCATAAAGAGGAATGACATACTGATACATGTCACGAGGGAACCTCGAAAACATTATGCTAAGTGAAAGAAGCCAGTAACAAGACT
Organism: Cacajao melanocephalus; assembly: GCA_963573385.1. NCBI lineage: Eukaryota > Metazoa > Chordata > Mammalia > Primates > Pitheciidae > Cacajao > Cacajao melanocephalus. The sequence continues at coordinate 70,198 of CAUYLG010010747.1, read as the reverse complement.
ACATATATTATTCCATTTATATGAAATGTCAATAACAGGCAGATCTATAGAGATAGAAAGTAGATGAATGGTTGCCTAGGGTTCAGGGTTAGAGGGTTGAGATAAAATGAGGAGTAACTGCTAATGGGTACAGGTTTTCAGGGGAGAATGATCAATACATCCCAAACTTGATTGTAGTGTGATTGGAAAACTATGAACAAATTAAAAATCACTGAATTAAACAAGTGAATTGTATGGTATATGAATTATATTTCAATAAAGTTATTTGTTTATATATGGACACACATATAAGTGATAAAGCAAATGGAGCAAAATCTTAACAATCAGTGAACCTGGCTAAGAAAGATACTGGAGTTCTTTGTTCTATTCATGTCAATGCTGCGTTTTCTTTTTTCTTTTTTTTTTTTTTTTGAGACCAAGTCACTCAGGCTGGAGTGCAGTGGCACCATCTCAGCTCACTGCAACCTCCACCTCCCAGTTCAAGTGATTTTCCTGCTGGGATTACAGACACCCACCACCACGCCTGGCTGATTTTTATATTTTTAGTAGAGATAGGGTTTCGCTATGTTGGCCAGGCTGGTCTCAGGTGATCTGCCTGCCTCGGCCTCCCAAAGCGCTGGGATTACAGGTGTAAGCCACCATGTCTGGCCCTCAATGCTTCCTTAAGTGTGAAATTATAACAAAAGATAAAGCTATAAACCTGGAAGTCGAGGCTCTGCAGTGAGTCATGATCGTGCCACTGCACTCCAGCCTGAGCAGCGGAGCGAGACTCTGTCACTTAAAAAAAAAAAAAAAATATATATATATATATATAGTTAATGATAATCACACACAATATTCTTTCATTTTTCTTTCGAGACAAAGTCTCACTTTGTCACCCACGCTGGAGTGTGGTGGTGCAATCTTGGCTCACTGCAGCCTCCTCAACCCAGGTTCAATCGATTGTCCTGCTTCAGCCTCCCAAGTAGTTGGGATTATAGGTGTGTGTCACCATGCCTGACTAATTTTTGTATTTTTACTAGAGATGGGGTTTCACCATGTTGGCCAGGCTGGTCTCAAACTCCTGACCTCAAGTGATCCACCCACCTCAGCCTCCCAAAGTGCTGGGATTACAGGCATGAGCCACCACACCTGGTCCACACACAGTTTTCTTTCTTAACATCAAACAGGCAGCTGGGTTAGAAAAAACTACCATAATGTCTGTTCCTGCCCTGCCAGACAAATTTTTTACTTGTTCCCCCCACCTCCACCAGTCATCAAATGTCTGCAAAGCATGCAAAATATCACTCAAGTAGCAGAAAAGAAGAATGAAATGTGGCAAGGGAGACAAATATTCTCCCACTTTCTCAGGGCCTCAGTTTCCTCATCTGTAAAATCAGAAGTTTACATAATTGCTAAGGGTGCTTTCATGATTGACACTGAATGATTTTGAAGTTCTTTCTTTTCGTTTTTCTTTTTTTTTATTTTTTTTGAGACGGAGTCTCACTCTGTTGTCCAGGCTGGAGTGCAATGGCACGACCGCAGCTCACTGCAACCTCCGCCTCCTGGGTTCAAGTGATTCTCCTGCCTCAGCCTCCTGAGTAGCTGGGATTACAGGTGTGTGCCACCGCGCCCGGCTAATTTTTATATTTTTAGTAGAGACGGGGTTTCACCATCTTGGCCAGCCTGGTCTCGAACTCCTGACCTTGTGATCCACTGGCCTTGGCCTCCCAAAGTGCTGGGATTACAGGCGTAAGCCACCATGCCCAGCTGATTTTAAAGTTCTAATTTCACTGCTTAATATAGCTAAGGAGGAGTATGATCTGACTAGTCCTCTAGCTTTCCTAGACAGTCATCTTTCTTTTCTAATTATTTTTATTTTTTGTAGAAACAGCGTATTAGGCCAGGCACAGTGGCTCACATCTGTAATCCCAGCACTTAGGGAGGCCAAGGCAGGCAGATCAACTGAAGTCAGGAGTTCAAGAGCAGCCTGCCCAACATGATGAAACACCATCTCTACTAAAAATACAAAATTAGCCAGGCATGGTGGTACATGCCTATAATCCCAGGTACCTGAGAGGCTGAGGCAAGAGAATCACTTGAGCCTGAGAGGCAGAGGTTGCAGTGAGCCGAGATCATGCCACTGCACTCCAGCCTGGGTAACAAGAGCAAAACTCCATCTCAAAAAAACAAAAACCAAAAAAACAGGGTCTTGCTATACTGGCCAAGGTGAGCTCAAACTCCTGGCCTCAAGCAATCCTCCTGCCTCGGCCTCCCAGAGTGCTGAAATTACAGGTGTGAGCTACTACACCCGGCCCCTCTTTCTTCTAAAGGTGACATTAAGAGACTATTTCAGGCCAGGTGAAGTGGCTCACACCTGCAATCCCAATACTTTGGAGGGTGACATGGGTAGATCACCTGAGGTAAGGATTTCAAGACCAGCCTGACCAACATGGTGAAACCCTGTCTCTACTAAAAATACAAAACTTAGGCCAGGCGCGGTGGCTCATACCTGTAATCCCAGCACCTTGAGGGCCAAAGCGGGTGAAATTATGAGGTCAGGAGTTTGAGATCAGCCTGACCAACATGGTGAAACCCCGTCTGCACTAAAAATACAAAAGTTAGCCAGGTGTGGTGGCACACACCTGTAATCCCAGCTATTCAGGAGGCTGAGGGCAGGAGAATTACTTGAACCCGGGAGGCGGAGGTTGCAGTGAGCCAAGGTCGCGCCACTGCACTCTAGCCTGGGCGACAGAGCAAGACTCCGTCTCAAAAAATAAAAATACAAAAATTATCCAGGTGTGGTGGTGCACACCTATGGTCCCAGCTACTCAGGAGGCTGAGGCTCAGAATCGCTTAAACCGGAGAGGTGGAGGTTGCAGTGAGCTGAGATCACGCCACTGCACCCAGCCTGGGTAACAGAGGAGGACTCCGTCTCTCAAAAAAAAAAAAAAGAGAGAGAGAGAGAAAGAGAGACTATTTCAGTGTATTCTCAGTTTTCTAAGTAAGTTAGTTCATACAGGACACTGGCCAGTCTCCCATCTATCCTTACCCCTAGCCGCTTCTCATCAATTCCTGGCAAGATCCTCTGCCCAGAGCCTGGGAAAAGTGGAGTACCAGATGAAAGAAACTAGGATACTTATATCTCAATGCTAGGTACAGATCAGTTCAGAGGAACTTACAGATTCCAAGGTAAGAAATAGGTCAGAAGCATTTGGGAACCTTAATTCTCAAGCAGAGACAAGGAAAATTAACTCATGAACCCCAATTCACGGTAAAGCCTTCTCCTGAGGTGATGATCATAAGAGGAAACAAAGAAAAAGAAGACTCACCAGGACATTCGCCCATCAGAGAGGCAGTAAAAGAAACTGAACTCCACTACCATCTGCCTCCCCACTTAGGATATGCCAGAAATAATGGAAAACATAAATCAGAAGCAATTCTTCCAGATTTGCTTACCTAACTGACAAGTTCAAAAAGCCAACAAGCAGACACCATATCCTAAAGGTGGCTAAAATTGTGCTTCACTCATAGATTAGTTGTGCTTCTTCTCCTTCCAACCCAAAGAACTTCCTCATCCAGAAAACAAAATTAATTTTCACACCTTCCTCAATTCCTTGCACAATAAAGAATTACATTACTTGCCTAAATGCTGAGTCTGCAAGAAAGGAAAAGAGGTGACAGAAAGAGATTCCTATAAAATCCAATTATCTCCATCTATATTAAACACAGCAAGCTCTATGCTTATTTGGGGTTTTTTAATTTTTTTTTTTTTAGTTGTATTTGTTTATTTGAGACAGGGTCTTACTCTGTTGCTCAGGCTGGAGTGCAATGTCACAATCTCAGCTCACTGCAACCTCTGCTTCTTAGGCTCAAGTGACCTTCTCACCTCAGCCTCCTGAGCAGCTGGGACCACAGGCACACACCACCACAACCAGCTAATTTTTTTGTACTTTCTGTAGAGACAAGGTCTTGTCGTGTTGCCCAGGCTGGTCTCAAACTCCTGGGCTCAAGCAATCCGTGCAGTTCAGCCTCCCAAAGTACTGGGATTACAGGTGTGAGCTACTGCACTCAGCCTCTATGCTTATTTCTGCAGAGAGGAATGAATCTTAACCTTCCTCCACAAAACAAGAAGGAACACTGAGCATCTTTGATATGCTTACTCTGGGTTCACTTTTTAAGAATGTAGATGCGGCCGGGCAAAGTGGCTCAAGCCTGTAATCCCAGCACTTTGGGAGGCCAAGGCGGGCAGATCACGAAGTCAAGAGATCGAGACCATCCTGGCCAACATGGTGAAACCCCATCTCTACTAAAAATACAAAAAAAAATTAGCTGGGCGTGGTGGCGTGCGCCTGTAGTTCCAGCTACCCGGGAGGCTGAGGCAGGAGAATTGCTTGAACTCAGGAGGTGGAGGTTGCAGTGAACCGAGATCGAGCCACTGCACTCCAGCCTGGCGCCTGGCGAAGGAGCAACACCCTGTCTTAAAAAAAAAAAAAAAAAAAGAATGTAGATGCTACCTGAGCTATGGAAGTTAATTTGTGTGGAGTGTATCTTCTTTTTTTTTTTTTTTAAGAAAAATATTGAATATTTTTATTCAATTCCATTACAGTCACTCTAAAAAAAAAATTAGACAAACAGATATCCTACATTGAAAATCATGATGTACAAAAACCCACTATCATTACCAATAAAAACTTTAAAGTGTCGGCTGGGCGTGGTGGCTCACGCCTGTAATCCTAGCACTTTGGGAGGCCGAGGTGGGTGGATCACCTGAGGTCAGGAGTTCAAAACCAGCCTGGCCATCATAGTGAAACCCCATCTTTAAAAAAAAAAAAAAGTTTAAAGTGTCAAGATTGATTTTTACAAGAACAGCATTCATACATCAAAAACCTAACCTCTTTTTTATACCAAATGATTAAGGTATACTGAAAATTACTACATCTCAAGAAAAGATATCAATAGATAAAATATTATCACTGAAGATTAGTCACATAAGGCAAAATTAGTTTTAGGAAATTTAAAGAAAATATTAAAGTTCCTTATTTCTATCAACTACATGTCCACAGAAAATAAAAATACAAGTCAAAACTAAACAGGCAGAAAAATGATAAAGTTGGGAATACACAGTGATATGTCAGGAATTTTCTGTGGGTTTTTTGTGTTTTTTTTTTTTTTGAGACAGGGTCTCCCTCTGTTGCCCAGGGTAGAGTGCAGTGGCATGGCCATGGCTCACTGCAGCCTCAAACCCCTGGGGCTTAAGCAATCCACCCTTTTCAGCCTCAGCTGAAAACTGCAGTCAGGACTACAGTGCATGCCACCACATTAGGCTAATTTTTAACTTTTTGTAGAGATGGGGGTCTCTCGGTCTCCCTGTGTTGCCTAGACTGGTCTTGAACTCTTCTCCTCAAGCAATCCTCCTGCCTTGGCCTCCCAAAGTGCTAGAATTATATGTGTGAGCCACCTCATCTGGCCTAGGAAGAATTTTTTTTTTTTTGAGACATGAGTTCCATTCTTGCTCCCCAGGCTGGAGTGCAATGGCACGATCTCAACTCACTGCAACCTCCGCTTCCCGGGTTCAAGAGATTCTCCTGCCTCAGCCTCCTGAGTAGCTGGGATTACAGGCATGTGACACCATGCCTGGCTAATTTTTTGTATTTTTAGTAGAGACAGGGTTTCACTATGTTAGCCAAAATGGTCTCAATCTCCCAACATCAGGTGATCTACCTGCCTCGGCCTCCCAAAGTGTTGAGATTACAGGCATGAGCCACTGTGCCCAGCCAGGAAGTATTTTTTAAACTGAGAATGGGTAATCAATTTCCTCATTCCTATAACCTCTATCATGTTCTTTAAATGTCAAAGCAAAACTGTACAGATGATATGAGATAAAAATGCAGGGGGTTATCTGAATCACAGCCCCCCCAAAAAAAAATCAAAAAGAAAAATAAAAAGAAAAGAAAAATGCAAGGGGTTTTCTTTGGATCAGTTTACACTTGAGGTCAATAATATATGCAACGTGTGCGGTGAAATGGAATCCCTTTCATATCTTCCCTATGGTCACAAGCATAGCAGCATAGTCCCATAAGTAATAATCCAGAATAATGGAGTTGATCTCTCCATTAGGTTTTTCACCCTTTTGTTCAATAAGCTCCAGAAGACAATCCCGGATCAGCTCAACACACCAAAGCAAGCACCCTCTGATTTCCACCTTTTGCCTGTCTCCATACGAGAGCATTTCTCCTTTGAGAAGCTTCTTTAGTAGTTCAGCAGAGTATTTCAGGGCTCCAAGATAAGCAAGAACCTGAGGTAATCTATAATCAGCAAACATGGTGATACCGGAGATGTCCTTAAAGCAGCCATCTCCTTTCCCTTCCAATACACTCCATGTATCTGCTACAAGGATTTGGGCTCGTTTGTAAAAAGAAACTCTTTTCCCCGCAAACAGAGTCACATCTCTATAAGAAGGAAAACTTTTAACAACCAGGTGCATTAACGTCTGTGCACTATTCTCACTTTCTCTGACGCAGTTAAGAAAAGAGCCACCAAACTTCTCCAGCAGAATTTTCCCTGTTTCATTGAGAATCCGATGCCTCTCTTCAACTAAAGGCATGGAAACATCTGTGTTAGAACGAAGTATATTTTGAACCTGATCCAGGGTCACTGTCGCACAGTATGAGGCACTAGTTATTGGTATCCCTTCGTCAAGGGCTCTGTTGACGGCGGCGCACAGGGACCAGTACCCACTGTACGTTCTCCCTCTGTACTTCACCACACACTTGTGCTCATCCTGCTCCAACCAAAAGGAGAAGTTGAGCGTATCTGTCACGAACACCCAGTTGATTGCGGCCTCGTTGGCCGCCCTGGAATTCAGCTCATGAAGGGCTTTCCACCCCTCCACGCGCAGTTCTGGCCCTGCCGCCTTGGCCAGCAGCAACTCTGCCACCCTCCGTACGCCTCCGCTGTCGATAAACACATCCCGACTGTTTTCTGCAATTAATTTAGCGGATTCCCTGGGATTTAGGAGCCCATCCATTTTGCCTTTTGGGACTCGGCGGGGCCAAACTTTTTTCCCTCCCCAGGCGGGTCAAGGTCCAGGGTCCCTAGGCCGGAGTGTACCTTCTTAGAGACTCAATACCTTCTTGGAGAACCTGGGTGCAAATTACAATTTCCTGCAGTTTCAATGAGTATAACATCATCAGTTTGGGAGCTACAAGGCAGGCTGAGCAGAGAAAATGCACCCTGGAGAGTCTCAGGAAGAACCTGCAAGGAGCTATTTGTATTGCTTTGTTTTATTCAAAGATTCCCTCTGGGAACAGTGGCTCACGCCTATAATCCCAGCACTTTGGGAGCCTGAGGTGGGTGGATCACTTGAGGTCAGGAAATTGAGACCAGCCTGGCCAACATGGTGAAATCCCATCTCTACTAAAGATACAAAACATCAGCCAGGCATGGTAGCACAAGCTCATAATCCCAGCTAGTCGGAAGACTGAGGCAGGAGAATCGCTTGGAACCTGAGAGGCAGAGGTTGCAGTGAGCTGAGATTGTGCCACTGCACTCCAGCCCTGACGACAGAGTGAGATTGTGTATCAAAAAACAAACAAAAAAAGAACAGATTCCCTCTGGATAGTTCAGATTCCCCTACCAACCCACCAGAAAGTAAATGAAGTGGGGGAAAAAATTCATACACTGCATACTCTAAGGCCACCTATTGGATATGTGGTCTCAGTATTCCACTATTGCAACCACATTTAAAAAAACAGAAAATACCCATCTTTTTTTTTTTTATTATTTTTTTATTATAAAGACCGGGTTTCACCATGGTGGTCAGGCTGGTCTTGAACTCCTGACCTCAGGTGATTTGCCCGCCATGGCCTCCAAAGTGCTTGGATTACAGGCGTGAGCCACCGCGCCCGGCCAGAAAATACCCTTCTTTACACATTTTATACAACTCATCCCCCTTTCTTTATTATCCCAATAAACTTTCATAGGCATATAATTTTAGCTTGCCAAAAAGCCAGATAATTAACACATATTCATTAAAAGAAATGTTACTCCCTTTTAATGAAATGTTGAAAGACAGTTTTTAAACATTTCTGACAGTCTATTTGGTAAGGTTATTTTTATTTACATTTTTTTTTTATAGATGAGGACCCTGACAGGGTTATCTCTAACTTGCTCCCAATCACAGAGATCATCAATAGCAGAGCCGGATGTTACCCCAAACTCACGCTCTTGCTAACAGTTAACTTCCCAGCCTCATTCTTATACTCTATCACTTGTAAAACATTGTATTTTCTCATACCAAGTATTCACACAATTTGACAGTCAAAAGCACAGCATAAAAAAACAACAATGGTTTGTTCCACCTCCTTAAAGTTTATTTTATTGAGAAGAATTATGTTGTTTTTAACATTCCTCAACATGTTAGTGTTTTCTAAAGGCCTCCAGCCAGGCCAGTGAGATGCAGTTTAACATCATGAGAAGAGCACTGGACCAAGCAATTAACTAGTGGTATGCAGGCCCCACTGTCCGTCCTGGGCCTCATTTTACTATCTGAGGTCCCTTCCAATACCAAGACCTTGAACCGAATTCCAAAAATTACATCAAACTTAATACATATGAAACAGATGAAAAATTAACATCTGTACGATAACAATTTGAAGACCTTAAAAGATGAACTTGAACAATTACGTACCCATCAAAATTAAAATTTTTTAAAGTAAATCAGAAACAATAAAACTACCCCAACAAAAAACCTAGTATTAATTACATTACTGCTTCATATTTTCTCCACCTGCTATTAATTTGAGGAAATAGCTTATTTTTTTCTAACCCCGTTAAAGCATGAATTTATCATGCTGTTTTTTTCTTTTTTCCCAGACAGTCTCCCTCTATCACCCAGACTGGAGTCTACATAGTGGCGCAATCTCAGCTCACTGCAACCTCTGCCTCCCGGGTTAAAGCGATCCTCCCACTTCAGCCTCCCGAGTAGCTGGGATTACAGGATTACAGGCCAGCGCCAACACGGCCGGCTAATTTTTGTATTTTTAGTAGAGACAGAGTTTCACCATGTTGGCCATGCTGGTCTCAAACTCCTGACCTCAGATGATCGGCCCGCCTCGGCCTCCCAAATTGCTGGGATTACCCGTGAGCCGCTGGGTGGGGAGCCACCGCGCCCGGCCTAATTTCTTTTCGTAAGAAACACTGGACTTTTTCTGGTGACCAAAAACAAAACAAAACTGTCTTGTCATCCTCTGAAGCAAAGTAAGATTAGTCAAGAGGATAAGGACACTTTCGAGAGAGAAACTTTACAGTGACAGAAAAGTGGAAAGGAGTTTCCCTCAACAGAATGACACAACTTTAAAGTACAACCCAACGAACTTCCACCCACCTGAAACCCACTAACTGGACACTCCAGACAAAAACTTATTTTGAAAACTGCTGCAATTCAAAGACTCCAATGACAGTGCAGTGGAAAATTCACGGGGACTGTATAATTTTGACATCTTTCTGCAATGAGTGCCAAATGTGGTCAGGCACCCATCTTCACTCCTCCCATCACTTTCCCTTTGAAAGATAACTTGAGACGCATCACAACACAACCAAGCCTCTCCAACTAGGATGCTGCCCTTTTATTCACAAAACGTGTCTGGCCTCATAAAGAACACAAATTACTTTTCAAAAAAGCATGGCCCCGGGATACAAGCCCTTTCCAGGGCTAAGGGAGTTCCCAGTCTTCTTGGTGCCGCCCAAGTTCACTTTATTCATGTCCCATCCAGACGCGCAGAGCTGCAATCTGTAGGAAAACTCAGGGGGCCCAGCCCAGGGCTGGGTTATAACGGTTTTGAGGAACTGGTATCACAGGCTTCTTGGGAAGAGGCCAGATAAACTCACCAAGTTTTTGTTTTGTTTTAAGTCTGGGTGGAACTTACTTTCACTAGGACGTGGGACGCCTTCCCTCCCTAATGAGTACTGGAGGACTTTCCTTTATTTTCTACGAAGTCACTTACCCTACACCAAACTGAGAACACACAACCCTCCCTCTTTCTGGTCGCCGAAGACGTGCCCACAGCGCAGCGGGCTGTACGTTTGGACCCCTCAAGGCTCAGAGCCCCTCATCCCGTTTCCCCCATCCAGCCCAACGCCCAGTTCGCCCGCGCCCGCCCTTGTCCTCCCGGCCGACACTCGCCCGCTCCCGGGACAAAGCGGGGCTGAAGGGAGGTTTCCTTCGGGATCCCCCAACCACAGCGGGAGCGGTGAAGCAGCCCCGGGCTCGGCGCGCACTCACCCGACAGCTCGTCAGGCTCCAGCCCGGTCTCGGTGTCCAGTCCGCAGATGACAAAGTAGTCCGCGAAGCGACTGGGCGCCGAGCCCCCTCCGCCGCCGCCGCCGCCGCCGCCGCTCATGGCGCCGGGGCCGAGACGGGCCGGGCCGTGCGGAGCAGCACGAAGCCCCCGCAACCCCGGCGCCCGCCCGTCCTCAAGCCGCCCCTCCCTCCCGCCGCCGCCGCCGCCGCCGCCGCCGCCGCTACCGCGGCTCGGGCCGCCGCCCCCGGCCCTGGCCCTGTCCCCTCGGCCGCCGCGGCTGCCGTGACGAGGCGGGGGGGCACCGGGCCGCCCCGCGCCGCATCCTGGACGTCTTCCCCTCTGCGCCGCCGCCGCTGCTGCTAGCCGAGAGCGCCGCGGCCCGAGCGAGCCTGAAGAAGGGCGGAAAGCGCGGGGACGGCCCCCACCGCGGCCCCTCTCCCGCCGCGCCTGCGCAGGCGCCGTCCGGGAGGGGGCGGGCTCGTGGCGGAAAGGATGACGTGATGCTCTTCGGGCCCCGCGGGCTGCAGCTTCCCGCGGTTGCCGCATCGCGGCCGGCGACTGCTTGGTCGCCCGCAACTGCCACCCCTCCCGGGATTGCGACTCTTTTAGGGAGGGCTGAGGAGGTGCGAGAAGAGTGGGCGCAGCCTGCAGAGCCGGGCACCTGGCACATGCTCTGCCCCCAACCACCCACCCAGCAACCAGAGGTCCAGAGATCTTAGCGCGGCCTTGCCATGAGGTTAGGGTCGCACGGCTGAGCTCGGAAGCCCACCCAATCCTATCTGCAGCGTGTCAGCCTAGACCCCAGACAGGGCCTTCTCCCTGTCCCCTCTTTTAGCAGGGGCAGATCAGCCGGTTTTGTATTTACCCTTATTTTACAGACGGGGAAACTGAGTCTCAGACGCAAGGACTTATCCAAGGTTACACTGAGTCTAAGAGACAAAGCCTGATCTAGAATCCTAGGTTTGTGGTCAGCTCCCCGTTCCTCGCCGCTCCCATTTCCCAGCCTGGCCTTTTCCCGAGTTCTCCCTCCTGTTTTCTCTGGAAGCCTCCAGAGGCCCCTGTCATTTGGGAGCTCCCCTTCCTCTTCACCCTGTGAAAACTCTCAGATCCATCCCTAAACCTGTTTTCCTGTACGAAGATGGGGAGGAAGCAGAGGAAAACTTACCTATTGGTCCTTGTCCTAGGACCTTCCGATTTCCTTTCCCATAGAAGCTAGGCAGATGTGTCTTTGCTGGAAACTGGAGATCAGAGGCCAGGAAGGCAACAAAAGTATAGTGGTTACTAGCATGGGCTCTAGAAAAAAAGATGCTCAGATTTCAATCCCGACGATCATTTACTTGTGACCTTGAGCAAGTTACTTAATCTCTAAGTGCCAGGCATCGTGGTTTTTGAGAAAATTACATAAGATATATGCAAGTACAGGTAGAGCGATGAGAATACTGCCTGGAACATGGAAGTCACTCAGTAAATGTTACAGATTTTTTTTTTAAGACGGAGTTTCGCTCTTGTTGCCCAGGCTGGAGTGCAATGGCGCCGCTCACTGCAACCTCTGCCTTCCGGGTTCAAGCGATTCTCCTGCCTCAGCCACCCAAGTAGCTAGGATTACAGGCACTCACCACCATGCCCAGCTAATTTTTTGTATTTAGTAGAGATGGGGTTTCATCATTTTGGTCAGGCTGGTGTCGAACTCCTGACCTCAGGTGATCTACCCTCCTCTACTTCCCAAAGTGTTGGGATTACAGGCATAAGCCACCGCTCCCGGCCTGGATAATTATAATTATTCCAGAAAGAAGTGCGTTTAAGGTTTGTTCTGGCAGGCTGCCACTAAGGGTTGTAGAAGGCAGCTGGCTTCCCCAAGGGCTGAGCCTAGGCTGTCTCCTAGGTTCTCCTGGGTACTTCTTTCAAATATTGGTTCCCTTGGGGAGGTTGGCCTAGAGGTCATAGCCATCATCACATGGAGCCATAGCACCTGTTTCTCCCTATATCTAACCTGCCTGAACTAGGGGGAGAAAAGTGGGGAGGAGAAAGTAGCTTCAAAAAGCCCAGTCTGCTGTAAACATAGAGCATAGTCAGGATAAAAAAAATAAATAAAAAGCCCATTCATGGTGATGCTCCACTGTATCCTGCATGCTAGGGACACAGAGACAGTAGAGGGGGATTAGAGAGTTAAACAGTCACAGAGGCTGGGCGCAGTGGCTCACGTCTGTAATACCTGGGGAGGCCGAGACTGGTGGATCACTTGAGGTCAGGAGTTTGAGACCAGCCTAACCAACATGGTGAAACCCTGTCTCTACTAAAAATACAAAATTAGCTGGGCGTTGTGGGGGGCATCTGTAGTCCCAGCTGCTTGGGAGGCTGAGGCAGGAGAATCAACCCAGGAGGCAGAGGTTGCAATGAACCGGGATCATGCCACTTCACTCCAGCCTGGGCAACAGAACAAGGCTCTAGCTGAAAAAAAGAAAAAAAGCATTTCCTGGAATAGGCGGGAGAAAACAAAGAAAAAGAAATTTTAAAAATAAAAAAATTAAAAATAATTAAAAAAAAGAAAAAGAAATGAAAAAAGAAAAAAAACAAAACACAAAAACAGTTACAGAGCACAGAAGGAGGACATCTCTCCAGGTTGGGGAATGGTCACAGAAGGTTTCCAGAAGGAGGTATATACTCTGACCTGAGTGCCAGAGGATCAACAGGAGTTTCTCAGGTAAAAAGGGGTGGGGAAAGATGTTTAACTCAGTATGTGCAACAGGAAGCAATAGATTAAATGGTATGTTCAGGCACCAACAAGTAATTTATTAACACTAAGATGTTAATTAATTAACACTAAGATAGGAGATGGAGAATTTAAAAAGGATAAAACCAGGCAGGGAAGAAGGGGAACAGAGGAAGGAGGAATGGATTCAAATACCAGGCTAAAGAATTTATCCTCAGCCAGGCATAGTGGCTCATGCTCACGCTGGTAATCCCAAGACTTTGGGCGGCCAAGGCAGGAGGATTGCTTGAGACCAGGAGTTTGAGACAAGCCTGGACAACATAATGTGACCCCTGTGTTAAATAAACAGAAAGTATTTTTAAAAAATAATTTATCCTAAAAGGTATATGAATTGAGGAGAGAGGTAAAGGGATTCAGTCAGGCCAAGGAGTGCCAACACCTGATCCAAATCTGAGAATGATTCCTCTAGGGGTGATGTGGAAAAAAAAAAATTGAGAAAGGAATAAATGTTCTCAACTGAAAATTCCAGAAACTTTTTATCCAAGGTGTCCAGGGTGATCTGGTGCTAGATGACCTCTCATATTAACTCAGCTCATAAAACACAAGTTAAAAACAAATGCGTAACTGTATTAATTTGCCCTGGGAAATGTAACTGCTCAGAAACCCAGAATAGTCAACTGTAAAGTGATCTCCTTCCCAGTAGGAAGTAAGTTTGGCAAAGTGATTGCTTCTTAGAGAGTCAGAAAATATAGAAAGAGATGCTCCTAAGATTTAATGTTTGTTTGTTTGTTTATTTGAGACAGAGTCTCACTCTGTCACCCAGGCTGGGGTACAGTGGTGCAACCTTGGCTCACTGCAACCTCTGCCTCCCAGGTTCAAGCTATTCTCCTGCCTCAGCCTCCTGAGTAGCTGGGACTACCGGTGTGTGTCACCACTCCTGGCTAATTTTTGTATTTTTTTTCTATTTTATTTATTCTTTTATGGCCTCCCCCACCCCATCCCCTAATTTTTGTATTTTTAGTAGAGACAGAGTTTCACCATGTTGGCCAGGCTGGTCTTGAACTCCTGACCTCAGGTGATCTGCACACCTCGGCCTCCCAAAGTGCTAGGATTACAGGCATGAAGATTTAATGTTTAAATCCCCACTCTCACTCTTACTAGCTATGTAAGCTGGGGCACATCAGTTAACCGCTCTGAAATGAGAAGAGTCATCTGACCCCTCACAGAATTGCATTGAAGATTCATAAATTAATTTTTTTTAAAAAGGAATTTTTAAAATCTGGGACATAATACACGTTTAATAAGTGGCAGCCTGGATCCCCCATTTTAGCATGAGAAACATGAGAGAGCAAGTGGATATCTGAGGGAACATAACTCCAGGAGAGGGTGTGCGGCAGAGTGTGCCTGGAGTGTTCATGGAGCAATAAGGAAGCCAGGGTTGCTGGAGAGGGTTAGGGTAAGGAGGAGTGGCAGAAGATGGTAGAAGGTATGGTGGAGTTGGTTTGCAATTCAGAAACATTTTCCCCTCCACAGTGTGTCAACTAGTCTCCTCAGGGACACTGCCCAGATCTACTTGCATCCAGATGTGGCCATGTGACTAGTTCTCAACAATGGAATGTGTGTAGGACTTTATGTACGTCACTGGTAGGTCAGGGCACTTAAGAAGCAGATTAGGGGCCAGGTGCGCTGGGTCATGCCTGTAATCCCAGCACTTTGGGAGGCCGAGGCAGGCAGATCACCTGAGGTCAGGAGTTCGAGACCAACCTAGCCAAGATGGTGAAACCCTGTCTGTACTAAAAATACAAAAATTAGCCAGATACAGTGGCAGGTGCCGGTAATCCCAGCTACTCCAGAGGCTGAGGGAGGAGAATCACTTGAACACGGGAGGCGGAGGTTGCTGTGAGCTGAGATACGGCCACTGCGCTCTAGCCTGGGTGACAGAGCAAAACTCCATCTCAAAAAAAAAAAGAAACAGATTAGGGCCGAGCGTGGTGGCTCAAGCCTGTAATCCCAGCACTTTGGGAGGCTGAGGTGAGTGGATCATGAGGTCAGGAGTTTGAGACCAGCCTGGCCAACATGGTGAAACCCCATCTCTACTAAAAATACAAAAAATACAAAAAAAAAAAGCCAGGCGCGGTGGTGGGCACCTGTAATCCCAGCTACTTGGGAGGCTGAGGCAGAAGAATCGCTTGAACCTGGAAGGCGGAGGTTGCAGTGAGCTGAGATCGCAACATTTTACTCCAGAGTCTGGACAGTGCAAGACTCTGTCTCAAAAAAAAAAAGAGAAAAGAAACAGATTAGACTTCTCCTTCTTTCTTTTTTTGCCTTCCATCAGCTAGAATTAGAAGATTCTGAGACTCTAAGTAATGGTAAAACTGAAACTACAAGGAGCCTGGATCTCTGAATCAAGCACCTGAAAGGCTCCAGCTGACTAAGAATACTCACAATGGACTTTTCTGTGAACAAAAAGTAAACTTCAGTTGTGTGAAGCCACTGGTACTGTGGGGTTTATTTGTTACAACAGCTAGTATTAACCTTCCCCAAAGTAGATGGTGAGGGTAGGAGAATAAATCATGGAGAACCTTATAGGCACACTGAAAATATTTTCCCATTGTCTCTGAATAAAATGAGATATCACTGGAGAGTTTTGAGCAAAGGAGTGACACAATCTGACAGCCAGAAACACAAAGCACTGTTTTAAGCACTTTACATATATATTTTTTCTTTTTTTTTTTAGCCACCATTCTTGGGCCCAATACATATATTAACTCCACCTGGAATTTACCCCGACTCTAGTTTTATATATCCAACTGACTTCTTGTCATCTTTCTTTAATTATAATTTTTTTTTTGAGACAGAGTTTTGCTCTGTCGCCCAGGCTAGAGTGCAGTGGCGCAGTCTCTGCTCACTGCTACCTCTGCCTCCTGGGTTCAAGGGATTCTCCTGCCTCAGCCTCCCAAGTAGCTGGGACTACAGTGCATGCCAACATGCCAGAATAATTTTCTGTATTTTTAGTGGAGACGGGGTTTCACAGTGTTAGCCAGAATGGTCTCGATCTCCTGACTTCATGATCGTCACGTCTTGGCCTCCCAAAGCGGTGAGATCACAGGCGTGAGCCACCACACCCGGCCTTAATTATAATTTTTTTAAATTAAGATGGGGTTTCACCGTGTTGCCCAGGCTGGTCTGGAACCCCTAGGCTCAAGGGATCCTCGCACCTCAGCCTCCCAAAGTGCTGGGATTACAGGTGTGAGCCACCACACCTAGCCATTTCTTGTCATCTTAATTTGGAGATCCAAGAGGCATCTCAAAGTTAACATTTAAATCAAATTTCTTATTCCCCGCCCCCTCCCCGAACATAACACTCTTTCCCCATCTCAGGGAATGGCAATTCCATTTTTCCAGATTATGCCAAGAACCATATAGACACATTCCTGACTTTCTCTCTCTCACCACACACATACATATGTATACACACTCCCTGTCATATACTAGAAAATTCTATTAAGAGCACAATGTAGTTGTCTAACTCTAAAACCCTTTAAAATTATCTGGTGGTTTCAGTTTAGATGGCCATAATAGTAATGGTATTGAGAAAAATAAATAAATAAAACAAATAAAAAATTATCTGATTCAGGCCAGGCGCGGTGGCTCTCACCTGTATTCCCAGCACTTTGGGAAGCCGAGGTGAGTGGATCACCTGAGGGCAGGAGTTCGAGACCAGCCAGACCAATATGACAAAACCCTGTCTCTACTAAAAATACAAAAATTAGCCAGGCATGGTGCCACATGCCTATAATCCCAGCTACTTGAGAGGCTGAGGCAGGAGAATCAATTGAACCTGGGAGTTCGTAGTGAGTTGAGATTGTGCCATTGCACTCTAGCCTGGGCTACAAGAGCAAAACTCCACCTCAAAAAAATAAATAAATAAGGCCAGGCAAGGTGGCTCACGCCTGTAATCCCAGCACTTTGGGAGACAGAGGCAGGGGGATCATGAGGTCAGGAGTTCAAGACTAGCCTGGCCAAGGTGGTGAAACCCTGTCTTTACTAAAAATACAAAAATTAGCCTGGCCTGGTGGCAGGTGCCTGTAATTCTCAGCTACTGGAGAGGCTGAGTCAGGAGAATCATTTGAACTCAGGCGGCAAATGTTGCAGCGAGCCAAGATCTAGCCACTGCACTCCAGCCTGGGCAGCAGAGAATCCATCAAATAAATTCAAATAAATAAATAATATAAATAACAAATCAATTAATTAAAATTAACTGATTCAGAAAGTTATAAAAGGAGGCTGGGCAAGGTGGTTCACACCTGTAATCCCAGCACTTTGGGAGGCCAAGGCCGGTGGATCAGGAATTCAAGACCAGCCTGGCCAACCTGATGAAACCCTGTCTCTACTAAAAATAAAAATTAGCTGGCTGTGGTGGTGGGCACCTGTAATCCCAGCTACTCGGGAGGCTGAGGAAGGAGAATCGCTTGAATCTGGGAGGCAGAGGTTGCAGTGAACTGAGATCAAGCCATTGCACTACAGCCTGGGCGACAGAGTGAGACTCCAACTCAAAAAAAAAAGAAAGCTAAAAAAGGAAACTGAAAAAAGAACAAGGTACTGAACATGTGAAATATTCTGGTTACATGAAATCCAGATCACTAAACATGTTTTCGAAAATACTTTGAAACTCTATCTTATAAGTTACCTCCACCCTTAGTGTATATTGCTGGATAATCATATTAATAACGGGAAAACTGGGAAATAAAAAATTCATATTATAAAAATACAATGATATATACAATGCACTAATAGCCCCCTTATTTTTAATATAAATAAATAATAAATAATGAATGAATTAATTTCTTCCCCTTTGCTTAATATATTCAACAATTTTGTGTGTGTGTTTTGTTTTGTTTTTTTTTTTGAGACAGTCTCGCTCTGTCACCCGGGCTGGAGTGCAGCAGTGCGATCTCAGCTCACTGCAACCTCCACCTCTCGGATTCAAGTGATTCTCCTGCCTCAGCAGCCTGAGTAGCTAGCTGCACCATATCTGGCTAATTTTTGTATTTTTAGTAGAGAAGGGTTTTCACCATGTCAGCCAGGCTGTTCTCAAACTCCTGAACTCAAGTGATATGCCTGCCTCGGCCTCCCAAAGTGCTGGGATTACAGGCGTGAGCCACCGAACCTGGCCTCAACAAGCGTTTTGAAAACATCAGTTTAAAGAAACAGATTACTTGCCTTCTTTTTGTTATTCCCTCCAGTCTTGCCTCTGCCTTGGAAGAATGCAGGAATGGCAGGGCTATACCTGGCAAGTCTATACTTTGCAAAAGCAACACCAAACTAGAGAGAAGGGAGGATATGATCACAACAGATCAGTCTAAGAGTGGAGGGAATGAATCCTTAGGAAAGGTCCACACAGATCCTCTCACAGAGCCAAATCCTGTTTTGAAAACCAGAATGATGTCATTGACATATATCTTGGATTGAATATATACAATTGCAAATATACATAATTGGCCAGGTGCAGTGGCTCACGCCTGTAATCCCAGCACTTTGGGAGGCTGACATGGGTGGATCACGAGGTCAGGAGTTTGATACCAGCCTGACCAACAAGATGAAACCCCGTCTCTACTAAAAATACAAAAATTAGCTGGGCATGGTGGCGTGCACCTGTAATCCCAGCTACTCAGAAGGCTGAGGCAGGGGAATCACTTGAACCCGGCAGGCAGAGGTTATGGTCAGCAGAGATCACACTACTGCACTCCAGCCCGAGCGACAGAGCAAGATTCTGTTTCAAAAAAAGAATACATAATTTGCTGTCTGTAACAGCAAAAAAACTGTTATCATTGCTGTTTGTAACAGCAAAAACTGAAAATAGTCCAAATACTTAGCTATAGGAGACGGATTAAGAAACTATAGTTTCTGCCAACACTGGAATACTATGCAGCTACAAAACAAAACAAGATAAAGAAAAAAAATTGTAATATGTTATCAAATGTATAAAAAAAGAGAAAATAAAAGAACTATGGGGCCAGGTGCGCTGGATCTCACCTGTAATCCCAGCACTTAGGGAGGCAGAGGTGGGCGGATCACCTGAGGTCGGGAGTTTGAGACCAGCCTGACCAACATGGAGAAACCTCGTCTCTACTAAAAATACAAAATTAGCCAGGCATGGTGGCACATGCCTGTAATCCCAACTACTCAGGAGGCTGAGGCAGGAAAATCGCTTGAACTTAGGAGGCAGAGGTGGCAGTGAGCCAAGCTCACGCCATTGCACTCCAGCCTGGGCAAGATGAGCGAAACTATAAACAAAACCTTATTAAAATTGATTGCTTCTAGGGAAGAAAACTGAATGGCTAGGATCAGGAATAAAATGGAAATGTTTTACTGCATATTGTTTCATACTTTTTGAGTTTTGAACCATAAGAACGTATTACCGGCCGGGGCCGGGCGTGGTGGCTCACGCCTGTAATCCTAGCACTTTGGGAGGCTGAGGTGGGTGGATCACCTGAGGTCAGGAGTTCAAGGCCAGCCTGGCCATCATGGTGAAACCCCATTTTTAAAAAATTAATTAAATAAATAAATAAATAATGTATTACCGGCTGGGCCTGGTGGCTCACGCCTATAATCCCAGCACTTTGGGAGGCCGAGGTGGGTGGATCACGAGGTCAAGAGATCGAGACCATCCTGGTCAACACGGTGAAACCACATCTCTACTAAAAATACAAAAATTAGCTGGGCATGGTGGCATATGCCACCCAGCTACTCAGGAGGCTGAGGAAGGAGAATTGCTTGAACACAGGAGGCGGAGGTTGCAGTGAGCCAAGATCGTGCCATTGCACTCCAGCCTGGGAAATAAGAGTGAAACTCCATCTCCAAAAAAAAAAAAAAGAATGTATTACCTATTTGTATTAGTCAGGGTTCTCCAGAGAAACGGAACTAACAGGATATACATAGATATAGAGAAAGAGATTCATTTTGAGGGATTCTATAATCATATGATTTCAGAGACTGAGAAAGAAGTTCCACAATCTGCCATCTGTAAGCTGGAGGCTCAGGAAAGCCAGTGGTATAATTCAATCTGAGTCTGGAGGCCCAACAGTCAGATGTCCAAGGACAGGAGATGAAGAATGTCCCAGCTCAAGAAGAGAGAGCAGACCAAGCATGGTGTCTCACATCTTTAATCCCAGAACTTTGGGAGGACGAGGTGGGTGGATCACTTGAAGTCAGGAGTTCCAGACCAGCATGGCCAACATGGCAAAACCTCATCTCTACTAAAAATACAAAAATTAGCCAGAAGCGGCAGTATGCACCTGTAATTCCAGCTATTCAGGGGGCTGAGGCACGAGAATTGTCTGAACCTGGGAGGTGGAGGTTGCAAAGCCCAGATCACACCACTGTACTCCATACTGGGTGACCAAGTGAGATTCTTTCTCAAAAAAAAAAAAAAAAAAAAGGCGGGGCATGGTGGCATGTGCCTGTGCCTGGAGTCCCAGCTACTTGGGAGGCTGAGGCAGGGGAATTGCTTGAAACTGGGAGGTGGAGGTTGCAGTGAGCTGATATCAAGCCACTACACTCCAGCCTGGCAACTGGTGGTCTCCCTCTAAAAAAAAGAAAAAAAAGACAGAGAACAAATTCTCCCTTCCTCTGCCTTTTGTTGGATTCAGGACCTCAGTGGACTAGTTGATGCCCACCCATATTGGTGAGGGTGACCTCAGTCTACCAACTAAGGTGCTAACCTCTTCTAAAAATGCTTTTCAGACACACCCAGAAATAATGTTT
This sequence comes from Cacajao melanocephalus, assembly GCA_963573385.1. Classification (NCBI taxonomy): domain Eukaryota; kingdom Metazoa; phylum Chordata; class Mammalia; order Primates; family Pitheciidae; genus Cacajao; species Cacajao melanocephalus. Next base: position 49,438 of record CAUYLG010010747.1, on the reverse strand, counting down.
TGGTAGCTACCTGGGCATCCCTTAGGCCAGTCATGTTGAGACATAAAATTAACCATCACACTATTAAAAAATATGTAATAGGCCGGGCATGGTGGCTCATGCCTGTAATTCCAGCATTTTGAGCGGCCGAGTTGAGCAGATCATCTGAGATCAGGAGTTTGAGACCAGCCTGGCCAACATAGCGAAACCCTGTCTCTACTAAAAATGCAAAAATTAGCATGGTGTGGTGGCGTGTGTCTGTAATCCCAGCTACTGAGGAGGCTGAGGCACAGGAATCGCTTGAACCTGGGAGGCGGAGGTTGCTGTGAGCTGAGATTGCACCAAGGCACTCCAACCTGGGCAACACAGCGAGATTCTGTTTGGAAAAAAAAAAATGTAATATTAAAACAACTAAGAAATACCTGTTTCTGTGAATATGAGCAATGCCTTGTGAATCCTCCCAGAGATAGTCTATACCTATGCTAGCATGGGTCAGCTCAACTCTACCCAGTCATCACCTGTCTATTCTCCAACTCAGTATAGCATTCGAGAACACATCAACTGATGAACTCACAGGTGCTCAAAACCTTTCTCACCAATGCTCAATGAAGAGTTCACCATATACAATTGAAATGAATTCCCCTGTGTTTCAACATACTGAGTAAATAAAATAAAATAAAATAAATGAATTCCCCATATCGTACAGAAAAATATAAGCTTCACAGATATGGGGTTGTTTCTTTTTTTTTTTTTTTTTCAGAAGGAGTCTTGCTCTGTTGCCCAGGCTAGAGCGCAGTGGTTTGATCCTGGCTTATTGCAACCTCCACCTCCTGGGTTCGAGCAGTTCTCCTGCCTCAGCCTCCTGAGTAGCTGGGATTACAGGCATGTGCCACGATACCCAGCTAATTTTTGTTTTTATTTATTTATTTATTTTGATATGGAGTCTTGCTCTGTCACCCAGGCTGGAGTACAGTGGCATGATCTCAGCTCACTGCAACCTCCGCCTCCCGGGTTCAAGTGATTCTTCTGCTTCAGCCTCCTGAGTAACTGAGACTACAGGCACATGCCGCCATGCCTGGCCAATTTTTGTATTTTTAGTAGAGATGGGTTTCACCATATTGGTCAGGCTGGTCTCGAACCCCTGATCTCGTGATCCTCCTGCCTCGGCCTCCCAATGTGCTGGGATTACAGGCATGAGCCACTGTGCCCAGCCTAAATATGGGCTTTCTTAAGACTAGAAACACCAATACAGCTAGGAAAGCAGTGATGCACTCAGCTACCTCTGTCCCATCTTTACAAAAGAAGTCACATATGCCTTGCTTTCCCATACCCTGTGTCCCGCTAGCCTCCAATACCTTGCCCGTAAGCCAGCATCAGCCTCCTTACATCTCTCAAACACAAGATCCCTAAATCAGTTGAAAATTAGACATTACCCTTCATCTACCATAAGCCACAGCAGCAAAGAAGCCACAAAGAATAGGCAGCCTCAGGCTCCATGTGATACCCCATGATGAGGAAGTATGAAGTTGAAGCAACAGGAGGAGCAAATTACTCATAACGTGCCCAAGTGATGCAAGAAGCAACTTTCCCAGAAGTAATGTGTAAGCATGTGTATTTCTGTTTGAGCTTTTTTTTTTTTTTTGAGACATAGTCTCTCTCTGTTACTCAGGCTGAATTGCAGTGACACTATCTCAGCTCACTGCAACCTCTGCCTGCTGGGTTCAAGTGGTTCTCCTGCCTCAGCCTCCTGAGTAGCTGGGATTACAAGTGTGTGTCACCATACCCAGCTAATTTTTGTATTTCTAGTAGAAACGGTGGTCTCACCATGTTGCCCAGGCTAGTATGGAACACCTGAGCTCAGGCGATCCACCTATTTGGCCTCCCAAACTGCTGGGATTATAGATGTGAGCCACCACGCCCAGCCTGTTTGAGCTTATTTCTATGTGAGTAAGCCTTTGTGCACAGTGGTGATCATGTATGTATATTATGTGCTTATAGATGCTAGATGTATGTTTGTGTGTTTGCATGTGTAAATAATTTTATGTGTGTACTTTATATGAGTGTCTGGGCCCGGTGCAGTGGCTCATGCCTGTAATCCCAGCACTTTGGGAGGCCAAGATGGGTGGATCTTAGCAGGTGTGGTGGTACGTGGCCATAATTCCAGTTACTCAGGAGGCTGAGGCAGGAGAATTGCTCGAACCCTGGAGGCAGAGGTTGCAGTGAGCCAAGATCATGCCACTGCACTCCAGCCTGGGTGACAAGAGCAAAACTCTGTCTCAAAAAAAAAAGAAAAGAAAAGAAAGAAAGAAAAAAAAAAGTGTGTGGTGGAGGCTGAGACAGGGTAGAGTGTTGGACCAAGGAACCAGAGGAGTCCCTTTGGCTCTCCTACAAGCCCAGGAGTGACTCTAGTGCTCCCTTCAGCTTCTTCCCCCTTCTCTCTGGGTCCCTCTAGATTGAGAGTCTTTTGAGAGTATGGGTGGATTACTTTATCTGTGCTGCACCCAGCCCTCTCCCTTACACTGTGAACACAGTGGCCTCCTTATTCCCATCAGCTTGAGGGCTAAGAGCTTCCTGGGAAAGGCTGGATGATATAACGAAGGAAAGGGAACAGCACTTGGACCAGATCCAAAAAGGAAGATATATTTAGCTATGGCTGAGCTCTTAAAAGGTTTGGGGAGTAAAAGAATTGTTCTATATTTTGATTGCATGGTGATTGCACAGTTATGGTTGCCAAAACCTATAGAACTGTATAGTAGAGGACACAAAACACTTCTCAGTTGCCTCAGTGCAGTAGGCAGTGTGTCAGTCTCATAATCTGAAGGTCCTGAGTTCGAGCCTCAGAGGAGGCAAGATGACTTCATTGAGCTGGCAAAGGAACAAGAGCTTGTCTATATTTTATTTTAGCTTATTTATTTATTTATTTGACAGAGTCATTTATTTATTTTTATTTTTTCGAAATGGAGTTTTGCTCTTATCGTTCAGGCTGGAGTGCAATTGTGCAATCAACTCACTACAACCTCCACCTCCCAGATTCAAGCGATTCTCCTGCTTCAGCCTCCTAAGTAGTAGGGATTACAGGTGCCTGCCACCACGCCCAGCTAATTTTTGTATTTTTTTGGTAGAGACGTGGTTTTACCATATTGGCCAGGCTGGTCTCAAACTCCTGACCTCAGGTGATCCACCCACCTTGGCCTCCCAAAGTGCGGGGATTACAGGTGTGAGCCATCTCACCTGGCCATAAAATGAATTTCTAAAGGTCAAACGATTATGGCCTAGACTGTATTTGGGGAACATTTGTCTATATGCATACATAAGGAAATGCTTTGCTTTTAAGAGAATATTTTAACATGCTCTAGGGAAAAAGAAGAGATGTCTTTAGGTTACTAGTAAGCATGGAGTTTACAAAAGAATTAATAATTGTTATTAAATGCAATGTATTCATAATACCTGATAACCATTTTGCAGATGTTAATGAAATTTTCCTTTCCTATGAGTCTGAATAAAGGTTCATGAAATTTCAAGAGAAGGAGGTGGAAGAAAGAAAAAGCTGCTCACTGTTGGGGACTAAGAAAGAACTTGACTTAGGATCCAGGAAACCAAGTTGGAATCCCAACCCTGCAATTTACTCAGATGATGTGGACTCAGGCCCTTGCCCTCTCGTCTTTAGCTTTAACACCTCTATGAAGAAAGGCCTGGCAATAAGCAGAGATTTCTATCTGCGCCTCTAAGAGCCATTTATTGCTTTCCCATTCCAGGAACCCTATGATTAGAAAGATGTTGTCTAGACTGGGCACGGTGGCATAGGCCTATAATCCCAACACTTTGAGGGGCAGAGGCAGGTGGACTGCTTGAGTCCAGGAGATTGAGATCAGTCTGGGAAACATAGCAAAAGCTGTTTTTACAAAATATACAAAAATTAGTCGGGCACAGTGGCATGTGCCTGTAGTCTCAGCTACTCAAAAGGTAGAGGCTGAGGTAGGAGGATCACCTGAGCCCAGGAATCAGAGGTTGCAGTGAGCCATGATCACACCACTGCACTCCAGCCCCAGCCTCAGCCTCAGTTGTAAAGCCAAACCCTGTCTCAAAAAAAAAAAAAAAGAAGAAGCCGGGCACAGTGGCTCACGCCTGTAATCCCAGCACTTTGGGAGGCTGAGGTGGGTGGATTACTAGGTCAGGGGTTCAAGACCAGCCTGACCAAAATGATGAAACCCTATCTCTACTTAAAAATACAAAAATTAGCTGGGTGTGGTGGCACACACCTGTAATCTCAGCTACTTGGGAGGCTGAGGCAGGAGAATTACTTGAACCCAGGAGGCAGAGTTTGCAGTGAGCCAAGAGCATGCCATTGCACTCCAGCCTGGGTGACAGAGTGAGACTCCATCTCAAAAAATAAAAATAAAAAATGAAGAAGAAGAGGAAGAAGAAAGAAAAGAAAAAACAGGCCAAGTGTAGTGGCTCATACCTGTAATCCCAACACTTTTGGAGGCCAAGGCGGGTGGATCACAAGGTCAGGAGTTCCAGACCAACCTGGCCAACATGGCGAAACCCTGTCTCTACTAAAACACAAAAATTAACCAGGCATGGAGGCATACACCTGTAATCCCAGCTACTTGGGAGGCTGAGGCAGAAGAATCGCTTGCACCCGGAAGGCAGAGGTTGCAATGAACCAAGATCGCGCCACTGCACTCCAGCCTGGGTGACATCCAGCCTGGGCAACAGAGCAAGACTCTGTCTCAAAAAAAAAAGAAAGAAAGAAAAAGAAAAAAGAAAAGAAAGAGCAATGTTGTCCTGAAGCAAAATGCATTTATAAAGTAGTCACTTCACCTTTATTTATTTATTATTATTATTATTTTGAGATGGAATCTGGCTCTGTTGCCCAGGCTGGAGTGCACTGGCACAATCTTGGCTCACTGCAACCTCTGCCTCCCAGGTTCAAGTCATTCTCCTGCCTCAGCCTCCCAAGTAACTGGGATTACAGTCCTGTGCCATCATGCCAGGCTAATTTTTTTGTATTTTTAGTAGAGACGGGGTTGCACCATGTTGGCCAGGCTGGTCTCAAACTCCTGACCTCAGGTGGATCTGCCTGCGTTGGCCTCCCAGAGTTCTGGGATTGCAGACATGAGCCACCGTGCCCGGCTTTTTTTTTTTTTTTTTTTTGAGACAGTCTCACTCTGTAGCCCAGGCTGCAGTACAGTGACATGATCTAGGCTCACTGCAACCACTGCCGCCCAGGTTCAAGTGATTCTCCATCCTCAGCCTCCCAAGAAGCTGGGATTACAGGCATGTGCCACAGCACCGAGTAATTATTTATTTATTTATTTATTTTGAGACAGCGTCTCCCTCCGTTGCCCCAGCTGAAGTCCAGTGGTACGATATTGGCTCACTGCAACCTCCGCCTCCCTGCAACCTCCGCCTCCAGGGTTCAAGCAATTCTCCTACCTGAGTCTCCCAAGTAGCTAGGACTACAGGCGCATGCCACCACGCCCAGCTAATTTTTGTATTTTTAATAGAGACAGGGTTTCATCATGCTGGCCGGGCTGGTCTCGAACTCCTCACCTTGTGATCCCCCACCTCTTCCTCCCCAATTGCTGGGATTATAGGCGTGAATCTCTCAGCCTGGCCTAATTTTTAAAATTTTGGTGGAGACAGGGTTTTGCCATGTTGATCAGGCTGGTCTCTAACTTCAGGCCTCAAGCAATCTGCTTACCTCTACCTTCCAAAGGACTGAAATTACAGGCGTGAGACACCACGCCAGGTCTCAGATCTTTTAACTAATACAGATATTGGGACCACAAAAGTTAACATAATTCCACTCAAATGTAAAAATACATAGATTTTTTTGGTAGGCCTATGCAAACTTCTCCTACAAAAACGCCATTCCTATGTAGCAGGTTTTGTCAAACGTTGGAACCAACCAAAAGTCCCCACCAAAACAATCTACGTGGGCTGCCAGGGCCAAGACAGCAAAGTGATGAGCAACTGGTTTTGATTCTCAACTGAGCACCTTTGAGGCTGGGACCCAGGGGTGATGTAGCTGGGCCACTCCTTGGCCTGCTACCTCAACTCCTGCCTGCCACCCTCAAGCTTTGCAAGATTCAAGTTGTGAGTTATCAGCATATGTAATCTGGCCCCAGGGGCCCTGCAGGTGACAGGCAGGGCTGCTGCTCATATTTGTGTACATCGGTACCATGAGACACCATCATTGTACTCATTATTAATTTATATAGTTATGATGACAGTTTCCAACAGATGGCAGTAAAGTATCTTAAGAAAGAGGCATCTGGCCAGGCGCGGTGGTGCATGCCGGTAGTCCCCGCTCTTTGGAAGGCCGAGCTACGAGGATTGCTTCAGCCCAGTTCAAGACCAGCCTGGGCAACATAGTGAAACCCAGCACTCCACCCCCATCTCCACACACACACACACACACACCACACACACACACACACACCACACACCACACACACACACACACACACACACACCACACACACACACACACACCACACACACACACACACACACCACACACACACACACACCACACACACACACACACACCACACACACACACACACACACACACCACACACACACACACACACACACACACACACACACACAAAAGGGTGGTGGGGGAGGCATCCTTTTCTTTTTTTTTTTGAGACAGAGTCTCATTCTATTGCCCGGGCTGGATTATAGTGGTGTGATCTCGGCTCACTGCAACCTTGGCCTCCTGGGCTCAAGCAATTCTCCCACCTCAGTCTCCTGAGTAGCTGGGATTACAGGCTCACTCCACCACACCAAGCTAATTTTTGTATTTTTTTGGTAGAGAATGGGGTTTTACCATGTTGGCCAGGCTGGTCTCGAACTCCTGACCTCAGGTGATCCACCCACCTCGGTCTCCCAGAGTGCTGGGATTACAGGCATGAGCCACTATGCCTGGTGGAGCTATTTTAAAAACGAAGACTGAGAAGCAAAACTCAGGGGGACTCTGTTGTAGAGCCTTGTTTCACTTTTTGCATGAAACAGCACAATTGGCATCTTAAAGTAATCCCTAAATTGGGTGAATTCCCAGGTGGAGTCTTCTCCCACTCTCCCCACCCCCAGAAACAGGTCTCTCTTTTGTCTCTGTCCCACATCATCTCGGGGGATATCACTGACTGCTTTAGTGTTTAATCTCGGGGTCGCTATCACTGTTAAGGGGAAGGACATAATATGACCTACAAGATTTCTGTTCGCAGGGATCAATCCAGCTCATTTCCAATTTCTTTTCTTTTTTTTTTTTTTGGTGGGTGGGGGAGGGGCGGCCAGGGTCTCACTCTATTGCCCAGGCCAAAATGCAGTGGTGCAGTTTTGGCTCACTGCAACTTCACCTCCCAGGTTTAAGCAATTCTCACACTTCAGCCTCTTGAGTAGCTGGGAATACATGTATGCACCCCCATGCCTGGCTACTTTTTGTATTTTTACTAGAGACAAGGTCTTGCCATGTTTGTCAGACTTTTTTTTTTTTCCTTTTTTATTTTTGAGACGGAGTCTCATTTTATCGCACTGGCTGGAGTGCAATGGTGCAATCTTGGCTTACTGTAGCCTCTGCCTCCTGGGTTCAAGTGATTCTCCTACCTCAGACTTCCGAGTACCTGGGATTACAGGCATGTGCCGCCACATCTGGCTTTTTTTTTTTTTTAAGTAGAGGTGGGGTTTCACCATGTTGGCCAGGCTGGTCTCAAACTCCTGACCTCAGGTGACCCACCTGCCTCGGTCTACTTTTTTTCCTTTTTTAAAGACAAGTTCTCACAATGTTGCCCAGGCTGGTTTCAGACTCCTGGGCTCAAGTGATCCTCCTGCCTTAGCCTCCCAAAGTGCTGGGATTACAGGTGTTAGTCACCTCGTCCAGGCTCCAATCTCTTCTTCTTTTCCCCTTCCAATTCTTTTTACATTCATCTGGTGGAATTGTAATAATGTGTCCTGTCTCCCCCAGCCAACTTGTAGGCATGTGACCCCTGGCATGCAAATGCTGAGCAAGTGATGACAAGATGGCTGCACTTTATTTGGCAGTAGCCTGACCTCCATCCCGCTATGAGGCATTTCTGGGTCCTAGCCTGTCCCTTTTGCTTAAGCCAGCCAGCATTTGTTGCTGGCAATCAATGAACCCTCACTGACAACAGCCACACTTTATGGAGTATCAGGACATGAGTGCAGCCTGGCCCAAATGCCCAGCTTCACCACAATCATATCAAATTAATGTTTCTGCCCCACACCTGACTCAGGTAGCCATTGGTCTTCCCAGAATCTTCCCTATATGTTAAGGCCTTCTCGAATCCTGTCTGATTTGTAACCAACCCTTCCCACACATTCACAGCTGAAGTCAACTGATGCCCAAGGTTTGCTGTAGGCAGCGCTTCCACCAAAAACAGGAAATGTGTTTATTCACATCTCCCGAAAACCTAACTCACTGGGCCTCTAAACTCAATTCCAGCTCCTCATATCTGAACTGATGCCTTTCTTTCCAATAAGGCTATTTAGAATTGTTTTTGTTTTTTTTGAGACAGAGTCCTCCTCTCTCCCCTAGGCTGGAGTGCAGTAACGCCATCTCAGCTAACTGCAACCTCCACCTCCTGAGTTCAAGCAATTCTCCCTGCCTCAGCCTCCCGAGTAGCTGGGATTGCAGGCACCCACCACAACGCCTGGCTAATTTTTGTAGTTTTAGTAGAGACGGGGTTCCGCCATGTTGGCCAGGCTTGTCTCACCCTCCTGACCTCAGGTGATCCACCGGCCTGGGCCTCCCAAAGTGCTGGGGTTATAGTCGTGAGCCACCATGAATGGCCTATTATTGCTTTTGAGACAGAGTTTCTCTCTTGTTGCCCAAGCTGGAGTGCAATAGAGTCATCTTGGCTCACTGCAACCTTCACTTCCCAGGTTCAAGTGATTCTCTTGCCTCAGCCTCCCGAGTAGCTGGGACTACAGGCGTGCGCCACTATGCTTGTCTAATTCTGTGTTTTTAGTAGAGACAGGGTTTTACCATGTTGGCCAGTCTGGTCTCAAACTCCTGACCTCAGGTGATCCACCCGCCTCAGCCTCCCAAAGTGCTGGGATTACAGGCGCGAGCCACCTCACCCGGCCCAGAATTGTTATCTGACGATAACCAGTTTTTCATCCTGCTCATCATCCAAATTAGATTCATGAGGATGATTCAAGTGCCCCTCAGGTCTTTGTTGGAGTTTGTTTCTACACTAAAATTGCTACTTGTAGAGTCTGAATCCAACTTGGCCAGATGTTCCAAAGTACACCTCATAGCACCCTTACCATGTGACTTGATGTAAAATCTAGACCTTACATATAGGTAGATTATTTTGATATTTTTATGTAGCCAGAAGCTATACTTGTAGTTTCTGGCAATTATCCACATAACCAAATACGTTATATGGAGTCACACATTCCATTACAGTGGCATGGGTTTTTGCATTTTTGAGATTGCATAGAATTCTGTTTTTGAGACAGAGTCTAGCTCTGTCACCCAGGATGGAGTGCAATGGCACAATCTCAGCCTCCCTAGTAGCTGAGACTACAGGTGTGTGCTACCATACCCAGCTAATTTTTGTATCTTTAGTAGACACAGGGTTTCGCCATGTTAGTTAGGAAGGTCTCAAACTCCTGACCTCAGGTGATCCACCCGCCTTGGTCTCCCAGAGTGCTGGGATTACAGGCATGAGCCACAGAGCCTGGTCCCTTGGCTGGTGTTCTAATACCAATTAAATAGTCCACTCTAGGCTGGGAAGGTGGCTCACGTCTGTAATCCCAACACTTTAGGAGGCCGAGGCAGGTGGATCACCTGAGGTCATGAGTTTGAGACCAGCTTGGCCAACATGGCGAAACACCCCCTCTACTAAAAATAAAAAATTTAGCCTCATGTGGTGGCAGGTGCCTGTAGTCCCAGGAAGTAGAAGTTGCAGTGGGCCGAGATTGCGCCATTACACTCAAGCCTGGATATCACAGTGAAACTCTGTCTCAAAAAAAATAAAAGGAATGTACAGGTTGGGGAAATCAGATTGGGGAGAACATAGGTAGATAAAAGTACTGGCAATGTTCTGATACTTGGGAAGTGGAGGTTGCAGTGAGCTGAGATCCTGCCACTGCACTGCATCCTGGGTAACAGAGCCAGACTCTGTGTCCAAAAAAAGTCCACCCTAGTGATCTAGTCACTAGGCAATCCTGTCTCAGAGGTGAAAGTCAGAAGTTTTGAATCAACACATTAATATCTGCCGAGGATTCAGAGTCTACAAGTAGCAATTCCACTGTAGAAACAGACTCCAACAAAAACCTGAGGGGCACTTCAATCATCCTCATGAATCTAATTTAAATGATGAGCAGGATGAAAAACTGGTTATCTTTAGTAGGTTGCCACGAAAGAATATGCTTTTAGTAGTGTCAGTTAACGACGGGCAAAAACACCATCTTCCAATGATTCGTGATGGGTTTTTACAGATTTAATCTAGAAAATTGAGACAATTAAAATATAGCTAGTTTCCCCTGTAAAATATACAAAATAAAGGAACAAGGTATTCCCTCACCCTGCTTTCATAGTATAATGTTCTAATGCTAATTTGAGGGTAATTTGTTTATTTATTTTTGGAGATGGAGTGTTGCTCTGTCTCCCAGGCTGGGGTGCAGTGGTGCGACCTTGGCTCACTGCAACCTCCACTTCAAGGGTTCAAGAAATTCTCTTGCCTCAGCCTCCTAACAGGGACTACAGGTGCGTGCCACCATGCTCGACTGATTTTTTGTATTTTTAGTAAAGATGGAGTTTCACTGTGTTCATCAGAATGGTCTCCATCTCCTGACCTCATGATCCGCCCACCTCAGCCTCCCAAAGTGTTAGGATTACAGGCCTGAGCCACCGCGCCCAGCCAATTGTACTCATTTTCAAAAAGCCAGAGAACTTTAAAAAGATTTCTTTGTAAAGAAATCATTGTATGTACTAGAAATGTTTACTTACCTCAACTATTTCTTTAGAGACAGGTCTTGCTGGAGTGTAGTGGTGCTATCTCAGCTCACCGCAATCTCTACCTCACAGGTTCAAGTGATTCTCTTACCTCAGCCTCTGGAATGGCTGGGACTACAGGTGTTCACCATGTTCACCAAATATTTGTATTTTTAGTAGAGACAGGGTTTCTCTCTCTTTTTTTTTTATTTTTAGAGACAGGGTTTCTCTTCCCTTGGTAAGCCCATAGTCAAACAAACAAAAAAAAAAGAGAGAGAGAGACAGGGTTTCTCCATGTTGGCCAGGCTGGTCTTGAACTCCCAACCTCAGATGATCCGCCCACCTTGGCCTCCCAAAGTGCTGGGATTACAGGCATGAGCTACTGCGCCTGCCCTTTTGTTTTGTTTTAAGGCAGTGGCGAATGTCTGATGTCTTGGGAAAATCCCAAGACAGGGTTTCACCATGTTGACCAGGTTGGTCTCAAACTCCTGGCCTCAGGTAATCTGCCCACCTAGGCCTCCCAAAGTGCTGGGATTACAGGCGTGAGCCACTGTGCATGGCCTTATCTTAACAATTTAAACAATTGTTTCAGAATTCTCAAAAGCCAGCCATTAAGTTTTAAAAATTTCATTTTTTTTTTGAGACGGAGTCTTGCTCTGTCACCGAAGCTGTAGTGTACTAGTGCAATCTCAGCTCACTGCAACCTCTGCTTCCTGGGTTCAAGCAATTCTGCCTCAGCCTCCCAAGTAACTGGGGTTAGAGGCATACACTACCACACTCAATTAATTTATTATTTTATTTATTTATTTATTTATTTTAACATGGGGTTTCACCATGATGGCCAGGCTGGTCTTGAACTCCTGACCGCAGGTGATCCACCCACCTTGGCCTCCCAAAGTGCTAGGATTACAGGCATGAGCCACCATGCCCGGCCAATTTATTTATTTTTTGTAGAGACGGGGTTCGCCATATTGACCAGGCTGGTCTCAAACACCTGACTTCAGGTGATCCACCCGCCTTGGCCTCCCAAAGTGCTAGGATTACAGGCGTGAGTTACCATGGCCGGCCATTTCATCGTTCTTAGTAGTGAAAATGTACATCAGAATATAAAAATATTCTTTTATTCAATGAAGAGTTTGTTGTTGTTTTGAGACAGAGTCTTTTTCTGTCACCCAGGCTGGAGTGCAGTGGCACAATTTCGTCTCACCACAACCTTCAGCTCCTGCATTGAAGTGATTCTCATGCCCCAGCCTCCCAAGTAGCTAGGACTACAGGTGTGCACCAACACACCCGGCTAATTTTTCATATTTTTAGTAGAGATGGGGTTTCGCTATGTTGGCCAGGCTGGTCTCGAACTTGAAACCTCATGTGATCCACGCACTTTGGCCTCCCAAAGTGCTGGGATTACAGGCATAAGCTACTGTGCCAGGTCAGAGTTTTTTAATGCAAGTACTTCCATGAAATAAATCCCAAATGTGACATTTAGGTTTCTCCAATACAATTTATTAATTATTATTACATTTTAGCTTGCATTTACTAAGTGTCATGGAAATAATACTCAAAGTAACAGAGCTCCAGAGAAAGACCATTAACTAAGAAATAACAGTTTCACTTTCTCAGCATTTCAACTTCTACTTAGCCTGCTTGTCTTCGCACCACAGATGTTTGCTTTCATGTGGCTGTTACCATATAATTGTCAAGCCAAAGCTGGAATTTACATGTAGCATCAGGCCAAGTCTGTGAATCCATAAAGACAGGCCATCAACTGCACTGAGGGTACAGCCTGCTGAAGGGTCCTTTCTTGACAGTCAATAATGATGAATCCAGAAAACCTGTCTATTCTCTTGGAAGAAAATACAACCCACCTAAAGTTGCAGCTACAATTTTCTAACAAAAAAAAAACTAGCAAAGGGAAAGAATCAATGGTAAGGACAGGAAATATACTCTGAGAATAGAGTAAATACAATTTACACACGCTGGAGTAAATAGTGACACTTCTACTGAGTCTAAGTTCTTTTATTTTTAAAATTCTGAGAAAAATTTACCCAATTACATTTTATACAGTAATATTTAGCTAATTTGTCCAAAAAGGCTATGTTTTAATTTATTTGTAAAAATAACAAAAGATTCATCACTCAGTCTCTGGGCAATAAGAAAGAAAGAAAGCCTTGCTAGAAATAATAAATAATCTCACACAAAAGGCCAGGTGACATAAGAATACTATAATAATCAATATATTTTCTTTGTATTTACAATAAAATCCATCTGTTAATACTGTGATAGAAAAAATAATGAATCAGTCCACATTATGTAGTAAAAACAGGCTTTGAGGATGATTATACCTCTCACAATAAAAACATACAAGGATTTCACACAGCTAAAGTACTTTTCAACATAATGACAGCTGTGGGTGAAGGTAAAACTGACGGAGTACTTTAGATTAGTTATGTTCGAGAATCAAGGAATCAAGGGCATTACTCATTAACCAAGCAGCAAAAAGCACTTTGATTTTTCCAGGACTTTTTTTTTTTTTTTTTGAGACGGAGTCTTGCTCTGTCGCCAGGCTAGAGTGAAGTGGCGCAATCTCGGCTCACAGCAACCTTCGCATCCTGGGTTCAAGCGATTCTTCCGCCTCAGCCTCCCGAGTAGCTGGGACCACAGGCGCGTGCCACCACGCCCAGCTAAGTTTTGTCTTTTTAGTAGAGACGGAGTTTCACCAGGTTGGCCAGGTTGGTCTCAATCTCTTGACCTCGTGATCCACCCGCCTCGGCCCCCCAGAGTACTGGGATTACAGGCGTGAGCCACCGCGCCCGGCCTTCCAGAACTATTTAAATATAGTAGTTGTCATGTGAGAAGTTAATTTTACTTTGTGAGTTAGAAAAAGTAAAAAGACAAAATTGGAAAACTGCAATAAGTAATCAAAAACAGCTCCAAAGAAAAAAGCCATCAATAGAAACAAAAGGCATTTTTCTAGGTGTATCATGCATAAAAAGAATAATTACATAATATTAAATATATTCCTTAATGAACAGATTAATAAAGGAGGTAAAATTTACAGTCATTGGAACAAACTATATTTCACTACTTGTTTTGCTGTCACTGTTTAAAATATAAAATAACTTAATGTCTAAAAACTACATACTCTTGAGTGTTTGCTTTTTAGAGCCCCTTTTGAGATATTAAAGAACTGTAATGAATTATCTGAGTATAAATTATCAATACCGGCTGGGTGTGGTGGCTCATGCCTGTAATCCCAGCACTATGGGAGGTTGAGGTGGGTAGATCTAGAATTTAAAAATATCTATTTTAGTTATTAGCAATAAGAGAAAAATATTAAATTGAATGAATTAGCTGGATCAACAATTTCCTACCGCACTACTATTATCTATAGCTACCATTGGTATTATATATATATATGTATATATATATATATATTTTTTTATAAAGACGAGGTTTCACCATGTTGATCAGGCTGGTCTTGAACTCCTGACCTCAGATGATCCGCCCACCTTGGCCTCCAAAGTGCTTGGATTACAGGTGTGAGCCACCACACCCGGTGGTATAATATTTTATAAGATGTGTAAGATGTCTATGTTAACTATCAATAGCACTTATCACAGTATACCAATTTCTATTTTTACTTTCTTCTCCCCTTGTCACTTAAATGTATTATTTTAACTATCTGATAGGAAATTTTATTTTACAAATTCCTTGTTTTAATTACTGAAGAGGTGATTTTAAAACATAAATGGATGCACCTGTTAATCCTGAGATGGTGATGACAGCAAAACTAAAAATCAGATGATTTTTTTCACTCAAATTTCTGCTTTAGTTTTTTTTGGAAGATGGCTGGCAGAATAGAAAGAATGGCCAAGATCATCAGAATAAATACTGAGTTCCAGGAAACAGCTTCCCCCGCTGTTGTAAGTTGGTACAGCGTTGTTCCTGCCTTAATGGCTACAAAAGAAGGAGGTGCGACACCTGAAATAAAAAATAAAAACATGCAGTAAAAACCACCAACTGTTTTTAAAAATTAAAATGTTCTGTGTCCATAGTTTCTTAATATAGCTATTGCATTTTAGAAAAAAAAATTAAGAATTTAAAGCTCGTTTATTTCCATATAAAGAATTCAATCTTTCAAAATCACCTCTTAAGGATAATACATTTTAAAAACTCAAGAAAAGTACCCAGAGAATTTTACATTTATCAAAAAAAATTTCTTCCCCCTTAGTCTGACTCTGTCACACAGGCTTGAATGCAGTAGCACAATCATCACTCACTGCAGTATCAGTCTCCCCAGGCTCAGGTGATCTTCCCACCTTGGCCTTCTGAGCAGCTGGGACGATAGGTGTGTGCAACCACACCCAGACAATTTTGTATTTTTTGTCAAGAGATGGGGTTTTGCCATATTGCCCAGACTGGTCTCTAATTTCCAGGCTCAAGCAATTCGCCTGCCTCAGCCTCCCAAAGTGGTGGGATTACAGGCGTGAGCCACAGCAACCAGCCTATCAAAAACCTTAAAAGAAAAAAAAGACTTGGCACCATGGCCCACGCGTGTCATCCCAACACTTTGGGAGGCCAAGGCTGGCAGATCACTTGAGGTCAGGAGTTCGAGACCAGCCTGGCCAACATGGTGAAACCCTGTCTCTACTAAAAATACAAAAATTTTCCAGGCATGGTGGCACACACCTGTAGTCCCAGCTACTCAGAAGGCTGAGGCAGAAGAATCACTTGAACCCAGGAGGCGGAGGTTGCAGTGAGCCGACATTGTGCCACTGCAGTCCAGTCTGGGTGACAGAGAGAGACTCTTGCCTCAAAGAAAAGAAAAATGTGCTCCATTCTAGCAATTTCAAGTTTAGGAAATAATAATGTCTATGAAGTGTAAAATAAATATCTGGAAACAATCTAAATGTTCAAAAATAAGGTTGAGTAGACTGTCATTTATCCTTGACAGATAGTTTAAAGTGGTAGGAGATATATTAACATGGAAAGATACTCAAAATGTGAGTAAAAAGAGTGGTATATACAAAAGTACATACAGAATGATTGCATTTCATTAAAAATCAAAACAAATGGAAAAAAATTACTTTAGCCAAAGCTGAAATTAAATATCTGGATTTCACCTGTAAAATGGGAGACAGAAACAAAAATTCTCTTTAGATTCAATGGAGATGACATTTAACAAAATTAAAAATTCTCCATGCTGATGTAAGTTTGTCAATAAGTAGCAATAAATAATTGATTTTGGTTATTCTTTTCAAAAACATATGTTCTTACAAGTATTAACTTAACCTTTAATAGGTATTCAATATGTAAGAAATCTGTTCATTTTTTGACATCGAAACAATTCAACTCTAATTGGAAAGTAAAGCAAAACACTCCTACAAAGAACCAGTGCTGGTTTCAATAAAAGGAAAAATAAGGGCCAGGCGTGATGGTTCATGCCTGTAATCCCAACACTTTGGGAGGGGGAGGCAGGTGGATCACCTGAAGTCAGGAGTTCAAGACCAGCCTGGCTAACATGGTGAAACCCCATTTCTACTAAAAATACAAAAAAATAGCTGGCTGTGGTGGCCCATGCCCATAACCCCAGCTACTCGAGAGGCTGAGGCAGGAGAATCGCTTGAACCCAGAAAGCGGAGGTGAGGTTGCACTGAGCTGAGATCACACCGTTGCACTCCAGCTTGGGCAACAAGAGTGAAACTCCGTCTCAAAAAAAAAAAAAAAAAAAAATCACTTCTCTACTGAAAATTCAAGTTTAACCTTTTAATACTTGATTAGAAAAGAAAGGAAATATTTTGCCAAAGCAACATTTAAAAAAAAAGAAAAAACATAGGCGAAAATTACTCAAAAAAGGCAATTTTTTTTTTCCTCTCCACTTAGAGCAACTGGAGGTAAAGGTCCTGCATAACCCTTCAATTATTAAAACGATATAGAGTAGAAAGTGCTCCTCTTTAAACAGGCGACACAAAAATAACCTAAATCAACACAATGCAACAAACACTTCTGAGCATCTATTTATATAGCCAGGCTTTGTGCCTAAGAGTTCTAGATAATGCTGGCAAATCTGCGGAGAACATGCAGGCAATCTAGTCCAGCTGGACACTGTTAGATATGTACACAGTGAGCTCACACACAGCAAGACCTTACCTAGAAAAGTACCAATAAAAAAAACTTTCAATGGCACATTTATCACAGGAGATGTGATATTAATAAACCAATTAGGCAGAAATGGTGTTATTCTCAAAAATATAATGTAGTTAATGAGATGTTCTCTATGACGTTCAACCTGTCATAAGAAAGAAAAGAATTAGCATCAGATGAGGACAACTTCAAAAATAAGTTGCTTAATATAAACACCTTATTTCAAATTCTCATTCCTGATACTTCAGAGTATACCCAATAGAAATGATCAAAAAAAGCCAGGTGGTGGCTCACGCCTACAATCCCAGCACTTTGGGAGGCTGAGGTGGATCACCTTGAGGCCAGGAGTTCGAGACCAGCCTGGCCAACATGGTGAAACCCTGTCTATACTAAAAATACAAAAAATTAGCTAGGTGTGGTGGTGTGCACGTATAATCCCAGCTACTTGGGAGGCTAAGGCACGAGAATTGCTTAAACCCGAGAGACAAAGGTTACAGTAAGCCAAGACTGCGTCACTACACTTCAGCCTGGGTGACAGGGCGAGACTCCGTCTCAAAAAAAAGAAAAGAAAACAAAATGCATTAGGAGTTAGCAGATACAAGTTTTTTGATAACACATGCACAGCATGCTGCATCAACATAAAACAGGTATCTAACTATGTGGATGCCTTTATATTGACACTTTGACTTCTCCACTGATTGAACTTACTAGGATAAAGAATCAAAATTACCATCACAGGTATAAAACATTTGTATTAGAACATTCATATTTGCCTACCACCTATTTTTATTTGGTCAGAAGATAATTCTTATTACTTGAATTAACTTAGGAGTTAATTAATGTTGGGTTAACACATGTAGTTAATTCGTGTAGGGACTAAATACTGACCTCCCAATTAACAAAGAGTTACATCAAATAATTTAAAAATACGTGTTTACCTGCTGTGACCATTTTACTGCTTTTTCTGTTAGGTATTTGTATACAACTGGTCTCCCGACTAAATAGGAAAGCATGTAACAAAAAGAGGCACCAAGTCCAGAACACTGGAAAACAACAAGAAGCCATAAGCATTTTGCATTTTTCTATCTTATTCACATGGATATATTCACCTGAGCAAAAGCTCATTACTTTACTTTTTTCAGAGGCAGGGAAGGCACTCTGCATGACATCTGTTGTACTTTCTCAGACCAAATTGTAACTCAAACGAGACTGGCTAAAACAAACTGGCACTTGTGATTATACCTAGTGACTGTATCCAAATAATTAATGCTAGGCTTTAATCTAAGAATAAAATTTCAGGAGCCAATTTTCTCCCCACCAATTTCTAAGCTTGAAAACACCACCTCTGGCCTTGGGACTTAACTCAGTGTGCTCACCAACACTCTTTGGACTGTACCAGTTACAAAACCCAATAGGAAAGAAAAGCTAAAACACAGCTTATAAATGCAACTAAGTCTATAACTCGTCTGTTCTAGGGGGAAAAACAAATTATAACACTTCCATGTGGAGGGACTTTAACATGAACTCCTCTTAAACTAATAAGTTTACGCTTACATAGACTAGTGGGATTAAAATATCATCATCTTCATCATTCTATTGGTTTTTTTCAGTCTCCCAATTTTATTTTTTTATACTTACCAAACAAACAAGAAATAAGGCTAGTGGAAAGGGGTAGAGAAACCCTGAGAGTATACTGAGAAATATGGAGCCTGGAATAGCAAATGTTTGCAAGCTGGTAACTTCTAAGTTAAGGATTAGAACATAATTAAGTGAATTTTAAAAGACAAATGTAACATTTCAGGAAAAAAATATAAATACAGAAATTATCATGTAATGAATAATATTCAAACATTTAAAAAATATACAACTCTTGAGCTATAGTGCCTCTAAGTTGACCATTTACTAAACAGTACCATATATACTTGTAAGTGTGTGCTACCAAGAGGTTTCCTAGACAAAAATCCAACGTGTACTAGATAGAGGAAATGGGCACTTTGGGGGAGGGAAAAAACAAAAAAAGAAAAGGTCTTCCATAATCTTTTAGTGCTTCTCTAACACATTTTATTTTACTCCCAAATGTTTTCAGGGAAATCATATACATGTAATTATTTCTAAGTTAATTATGAGGATTTACTTAAATTCACTACTCATTTTAAAGGAATAGGAATTACAATAGGGAAAAAATAAGAAAATAAGAATAGAAATTACAAAATATAGTAAAAGTCACAAATTTTATTTATTTTTGGGGTCTTGTTCTGTTGCCCAGGCTGGAATGCAGTGGCGTACTCATGGCTCACAGCAGCCTCAACTGCCCAGGCTCAGGCAGTTCTCCCACATCAGCCTTGCAAGTAGCTGGGATCACAGGTATGCATGTCACTACATTAATTTTTATTATTTGCAGAGATGAGGTCTGGCTACATTGCCCAGGCTACTCTTGAACTCCGGGCTCAAGCAACCCTCCCACACTGGACTCCCAAAGTGCTGAGATTACAGATGTGAGCCATGATGCCCGGGCCACAAATCTTGTTTTTGAAATAGATTTGGCCGGGCACATTGGCTCACGCCTGTAATCATAGCACTTTGGGAGGCACAGGCAGGCGGATCATGAGGTCATGAGATTAAGACCATCCTGGCCGACATGGTGAAACCCTGTCTCTCCTAAAAACACAAAAATTAGCCCGGCATGGTGGCACGCGCCTGTAGTCCCAGCTACTCAGGAGGCTGAGGCAGAAGAATCGCTTGAACTCGGGAGGCAGAGGTTGCAGTGAGCTGAGATCACGCCACTGCACTCCAGTCTGGTGACACAGCGAGACTTTGTCTCAAAAAAAAAAAAAAATTATTATTTTTGGCTGGGCGTTGTGGCTCATGCCTGTAATCCCAGTACTTTGGGAGGTGGAGGCGGGTGGATCACCCGAGGTTGGAAGTTCAAGACCAGCCTGACCACCATGCAGAAACCTCCTCTCTACTAAAAATACAAACTTAGCCAGGCATGGTGGTACATGACTGTAATCCCAGCTACTCAGAAGGCTGAGGCAGGAGAATCACTTAAACCCAGGAGGCTACAGTGAGCTAAGATTGCGTTATAGCAAAATTCAGTCTAAAAAAGACAGAATTTTTTTTTTTACTTTTCTATCATTCCCAGTTTTGGTCTGAACCTCCTTTTTCCCCTCTTATACGATTTACTCACAAGTCAAAGTGAATTCCCTCAACATCTCTCCAGCCTAATTTAAAATTTCTATCTTTATTCATTATTCCTTTTTCTCTAGTTCCCATTTTACTCATATTCTCATTTCAATCTCTTCCTCCTTCCTCCTAGGTTTTTTCACCTTCAACTCTGTTCTTCACAGGATCCCTCTTCTACAAAACCACTCAGTTGCCTGTAACTTAACAAAACAAATCTAGGCTTTCCTCAACCAAGGTATCCTATCCAGCTACTGCTCCTCACCTTCACTTTCTCAGAAGAGATTTTCTACTTGTTCCCTGTGACTTGCTCTACCTATCCACTATGATACTGAAACTTCCTCATAGTCAATATTAATAACTTTTTCTCAGTAGTCACCTTTCAGTGATCCCTGCATAGGATTAGGCTTTATCACGCATGAAACATGGCTTCACTGAACAGTAAGTTTTCTTCTATATTACAAGTAATTTCTTCTTTAGGTTTTTCTCTTTGCTCTCAAATATGAAATTTCTCTAACATTGTGTTAGCCGCACTCTCTCCTTCCTTTGATAAACTTGGCAATTTCCATGGCTTCAATTATCAATCACATGTAGTACCAATAACTCGAAACTCTTTGAGTCATCAGCCTCAAATTTTCCACATTTCCTACGTATCTCCGTTAAAAATAAAACACACACACACACACACACACTTTTTGGGTTAAGATCGTATTATAGATAGTTTCATACATATGTAAAAGTAGAGAAACTAATGTTATGATGCCCTATATTAACATATTTCAGGCTGGGCACAGTGGCTCATGCCTGTAATCCCAATACTTTGAGAGGCTGAGGGTGGATCATTTGAGGCTAGGAGTTCAAGAACAGCCTGGTCAACATGGTGAAACCCCATCTCTACTAAAAATACAAAAATTAGCTGGGCACAGTGGCTCATGCCTGCAATCCCAGCTACTCAGGAGGCTGGGGCACAAGAATCTCTTGAACCCACAAGGCAGAAGTTGTAGTGAGCTGAAATCATGCCATTGCCCTCCAGCCTAGGCAATAGAGCGAGACTCTGTCTCAAAAAAACTAAAAATTAAAAAAAAAAAAAAAAAAAAAAAGCCAGGTGCAGTGGCTCATGCCTGTAATCCCAGCACTTTGAGAGGCAGAGCCAGGTGAATCACCTGAGTTCAGGACTTCGACACCAGCCTGACCAATGTGATGAAACCTCGTTTCTACTAAAAACACAAAAATCTCAAAAAGAAACAAAAGAAAACAACAACAACAAAAAATAATAAAAATAAATACAAATACAAATACAAAAATCTGCCGGGCGTGGTGGCACGCGCCTGTAGTCCCAGCTACTCGGGAAGCTGAGACAGGAGAATTGCTTGAGCCCAGGAGGCAGAGATTGCAGTGAGCTGAGATCGCGCCACTGCACTCCAGCCTGGGTGACAGAAGAAGACTCTGTCTCAAAATTAAATAAATAAAATAAAAATAAGCCTGGGCGAGGTGGCTCACACCTGTAATCCCAGCACTTTGGGAGGCCAAGGTGGGCAGATCACCTGAGGTCAGGAGTTTAAGACCAGCCTGACCAACATGGTCAAACCCCATCTCTATAAAAATACAAAAATTAGCTGGGCGTGATGGCGGGTGCCTGTAATCCCCAGCTACTCAGGAGGCTGAGGCAGGAGAATCACTAGAACCCAGAAGGCAGAGGTTGCAGTGAGCTGAGATGGAGTCACTGCACCCCAACCTGACACCTGGCAACAAAGCAAGACTCTGTCTCCAAAAAAAATAAATAAATAAAACAAAAACTCCACATTTTTCAATGTGCAACTATTTTAATATAATTAAAATGATTCCTTTTCTTTTTAACATAAACATGATACCACTGTCAGACTTCAAGAAAAGAGCTATAATTCCTTATTGTCATAAAGACTAGTCTGACCAGAATCTGAAGGTCCACACAAAGTACTTGCTCAATGTATCACTTAAGTGTAGGGTCTTTGTTTTTGTTTCTTCCTTTCAATTTACTGAAGAATACAGATCACTTGTAGAATTTATCATTTATTGAATTTTGCCTATTGGATCCTTAGGGCAGTTTATGCTCTGTCCTTTACCTACAGTAGTAGTCAAAACTATGTTTCCTTTGCATGGGAATGTGACTTGGGCTTAACTTTCTGTTTAGATTTCTCTTTTCTTATACTGAAAAATCTTGGTTCTCGATAACACCAACACAATTACTGATTTGTGCTTTACATACTATTAAAATACATTTTAAAGTAAATATATAAAATATATACTATGCATTAGTATTATCTAAAATGTTTCCACATATTTAAATATTTTACAATATTATTGCCTAGGAGTTCCAGTTTGAGACCAGCCTGGGCAACATGGTGAAATCCGATCTCTACAAAAAAATACAAAAAATTAGTCAGGTGTGGTGGCATATGCCTGTAGTCCCAGCTGAGGCAGGAGGATTACCTGAGCCCAGGAGGTTGAGGTTGCAGTGAGCCATGATCATGTCACTGCACTCCGCTGGGCGACAGAGCAAAACTCTGTCTCAAAAAACAAAAACAAAGATTTCTTTGAAGTTTTTTCTTTAAAGAATTTGCCCATTTCTAACTATCTCATGTAAGTGGAATACAATATTCGTCCTTTTATGCCTAGCCTCTTTGACTTAATATGTTTTAAGGTTAATCCACAGCTGTAGCATGCATCAGTATTTATTCCCTTTTATGGCCATTCCATTTTACAGCCAAGTAATACTGCATTGTATGTATATATTATATTTTGTTTATTCATTTACTTGTCAAAGGACATGGGGTTTCTTGTACCTTTTGGCTATTGTGAATGTTGCTGCTATGACCACAGTGTACAAATATCTCTTAAAGATGCTGCTAAATTTTAATCTTTCAATTATTTTGGGTCTTTATCAAGAATTTTTTTGAGACAGACTCTCCCTTTGTCGCCCAGACTGGAGTGCAATGGCAAGATCTCAGCTCACTGCCACCTCCACCTCCCAGGTTCAAGAGATTCTCCTGCCTCAGCCTCCAGAGGAGCTAGGACTACGTGCATGTGCCACCACGTCCAGCTAATTTTTGTATTTTTAGTAGCGACAGGGTTTCACTATGTTGGCCAGGCTGGTCTCGAACTCCTGACCTCAAGTGATCTGCCAGCCTTGGCCTCCCAAAGTGATGGGATTACAGGCGTGAGCCACGACGTCAGGCCCTGATAATATTATTCCGAATTTTTTTTTTGAGACAGAGTCTCACTCTGTTGCCCAGGCTAAAGGGCAGTGGCACGATCTTGGCTCACTGCAACCTCCACGTCCCAAATTCAAGCAATTCCACCCACCTCCAAATAGCTGGGACTACAGGTGCCTGCCATCTGCAGTTGGCCAGTCTGGTCTTGAACTCCTGACCTCAGATGATCCACCCACCTCAGCCTCCCAAGTGGCTGGGACTACAGGTGCGTGCCACCACGCCCAGCTAATTTTTATATATATATTTTTTATTTTTGAAAGAAAGAAAAAGAGAGGAAAGAAAGTGAGAGTGAAAGAAAGAAAAAAAAGAATGTAAGAGAGAAAGAAAGAGGAAGAGAAAGAGGGAATCTTTATATTTTTAGTAGAGATAGGGTTTCACCATGTTGGCCAGGATGGTCTCAATCTCTTGACCTCGTGATCTGCCTGCCTCGGACTCCCAAAGTGCTGGGATTACAGGTGTGAGCCACCGCGCCTGGCCCCTGTTTGTTTTTTTTGCCTTTGGTTTAGATCGAGTGTGGTGGGTCATGCCTATAATTCCAGCAATTTTGGAGGCTGAGGTGGGTGGATCACCTGAGGTCAGGAGTTCAAGACCAGCCCGGCCAACATGGTGAAACCCCATCTCCACTAAAAATACAAAAATTAGCTGAGCGTGGTCTTGGGCATCTGTAATCCCAGCTGCTTGGGAGGCTGAGGCTGGAGAATTACTTGAACCCAGGAGGCGGGGAGGGAGGTTCCAGTGATCAGAGATCACACCATTGCATTGCAGCCTGGATGACAAGAGTGAAACTCGAACTCAAAAAACAAAAAAAAAAGTTGGTTTACAAAAGGTAATGATTAGTTTTACAACATCAAGAGATAATGTATTTCATTAACTGAGAAGATTTGGAAAACAGGTTGGATAAGAATAAAAGATATTAACAAATCAGAAATGAAAATTAAAGTCCACAATTTGCAAAATTAAGCACCGACAGCATAAGGACTTTGAAATAAAGCTATTTTCCTGACTAGTTAAAATGTAATATATTTCTATAAAGTAAATATATATCAAAAATTGTGAAAAACATTCATTCCTTTGAATAAATATCTTCTTAAGAATTTTTGCAAAGGAAACAACACAAGAAAAAAATAATGAACAAAGGAGATTCATAATATACAGCTATAAAAATAAATAATAAATTATACTTCTGAACCTAAGAGAACTGTAAAAATACTATGGTGACTAGTAATTTAAAAATTATATAAACTAATATCAGTTAATGAATACAATTATAAATCAAATACCTAAAATAATATCTTAATAATATGCAGTAAAGGAAAATGCTTAATAAGTAAAAAAGCAGAATACAAAAGAACTTGTAATAAATATTCAGACATAAAAACAATTAGTTCAGGAAATAGGATTAAAGTGATAATTCTGTTCCATTTTAATTTTTCAATTATTTAATATTGTTACACTGCCATAACAAATTTTAAAAGGAAAAATACTTATGTATAAATGAAGACCAGACCTGTTAAACTTTTTCTTAGACAAAATTAGAAAACATTTTTTCAGTTAAAAGGATACAAAATATATGTAGCAAAATAAGCTACAAGTACTTGAACATAAAAGGTGTCCTTATATTTGGATAAAACTTTTCCTAGAGCCTTGGCATCATCCATATCTCTGGGAACCTTCATATTCACTCTTTCTTCTCTGAAGAAATAAAGTGAAACATTTTAGAACAGAATTTTGCCAAGATAATATCAAAGTCAAGTTCAAAACATGAAGTTTTATCCAAAATGATTTGATGCCTTGATCAGTAGTATCTTAACTCTAACAATTTTTAATTTTAAAAGTCTATAATTTTTTCTTTTGAGACACAGAGTCTTGCTCTGTTGCCCAGGCTGCAGTACAGTGGTGCAATCTCAGTTCATTGCAAGTGCAATCTCAGTTCATTGCCACCTCCCAAGTTCAAGTGAGTTTCCTGCCTCAGCCTCCCAAGTAACTGGGATTATAGGAGCATGCCACCATACCCGGCTAATTTTTGTATTTTTAGTAGAGACAGGATTTCATCATGTTGACCAGGCTGGTCTCGAACTCCTGACCTCAGGTAATCTGCCTGCCTTGGCCTTCCGAAGTGCTGGGATTATAGGCATGAGCCACCATGCCTGGCTATAAATTATTTTTTAATGCTTTAATATAATTTCATGAGACAGGCAATTTATATACGAAAGTTCTGGATGACGCAAATCAAAGGTTAAAGGCCAATACTGATAGAAATTTTAAATTGAATATAAGAAATGAGCCACTGATGTTAGTAAATTAAAAACATTTAACATCATTTTGGGTAACCCTTATGATAAACTAAGTAATAATTTACAATGAAAATTAAGTTAAAATGTAACAAATTCACAGTTCAAATGTTTCTTGAATA
The DNA here is from genome assembly GCA_963573385.1 of Cacajao melanocephalus. Lineage (NCBI taxonomy): Eukaryota > Metazoa > Chordata > Mammalia > Primates > Pitheciidae > Cacajao > Cacajao melanocephalus. The sequence continues at coordinate 23,493 of CAUYLG010010747.1, read as the reverse complement.
TCACAGATCAAAATTCACAAAAAAGCTGCAACAGTTTTCTATTACTTTTACTCTATATTTGGCACTTTGTTTGGAACTGAATGATTACTTGCTTAGGAAAGCCTCGAATAATCACCTTTGTGTTTCATGCATATTATGCTCATTTGTGTTTTTTGTTTGTTCTATAGGCAGGGTCCCTTGCTCTGTCACCCAGGCTGGAGCACAGTGTCACGATCATAGCTCACTATTACCTCCATCTCCTAGGTTCAAGTGATCTTCTCACCTCAGCCTACTGAGTAGCTGGGAATGCAGGCACATGCCACTATGCGCTGCTAGTTTTAAAATTTTTTATAGGCTAGGCGCTGTGGCTCACGCCTACAATCCCAGCACTCTGGAAGGCCAAGGCGGGTGGATCAAGAGGTCAGGAGTTTGAGACCAGCCTGGCTATTGTGATGAAACCCCATCTCTACTAAAAATACAAAAATTAGCTGGGCATGGTAGCACACACCTGTAGTCCCAGCTACTTGGGAGGCTGAGGCAGGAGAAATGCTTGAATCCACAAGGCGGGGCTGCAGTGAGCAGATATTTTGCCACTGCACTATAGCCTGGGTGACAAAGCAAGATTCCGTCTCAAAAAAATTTTTTTTATAGGGATGGGATCTTGCTATATGACCCCAGGCTGTTCTCAAACTCCTGAATTCAAGTGATCCTCCCACATCGGCCTCCCAAAGTGCTATGATTACAGGCATGAGCTCCCAATTGTTTACGGGATAAAAAATGTAACTGACCCACTTACATTTACATTTTGTAAAGACAGGGTGGGTGCTGGGATTACAGGTGTGAGCTGGGAACAGTGGCTCACATCTGTAATTCCAGCACCCACCCTGTCTCTACAAAAATTTAAAAACTAGCAGAATATGGTGGTGCATGCCTGCAGTCCTAGCTACTTGGGAAACTGAGGTAGGGGATCGTTTCAGCCTAGGAAGTTGAGGCTGCAGTGAGCCGTAGTTGTGCTACTACACTTCAGCCTGGGTAACACAGCAAGACCCTGTCTAAAAAAAAAGAGGTGTTAAGCCCCAATGCTGCTTTCTCAAGTCCTATAAGACACCTAGTAAACTAAAAGTTCTTACTTATAAAATACAGAAAATTAAAAAGACTCTAGTCTGGGCACAGTGGCTCATGCCGGTAAGCCCAGCACTTTGGGAAGCTAAGGTGGGCAGATCACACAAGGCCAGGAGTTCAAGACCAGCCTGGCCAACATGGCAAAACCCCATCTCTATTATAAATACAAACATTAGCTGGGTGTGGTGGTGGACACATGTAATTCCAGCTACTTGGGAGGCCAAGGCAGAAGAAACACTTGAACACGGGAGGCAGAGGTTACAGTGAGCTGAGATCACACCATTGCACTCCAACCAGGGAGACAATCTCGAAACTTCATCTCAAAAAAAAAAAAAAATGTGGGCTGGGTACAGTGGCTCTCACCTGTAATCCCACTACTTTGGGAAGCCAAGGTGGGCAGATCACTTGAGGCCAGGAGTTTGAGACCAGCCTGGCCAACATGGTAAAATCCCGTCTCTACTAAAAATACAAAAATTAGCCAGCTATGCTGGCGCACACCTATAAACCCAGCTACTCAGGAGGCTGAGGTACAATAATCCCTTCAACCAAGGAGGCGGAGATTCCATTAAGCCAAAATCAATACCACAGTATTCTACCCTGGGTGATAGAGTGAGACTCTGTCTCAATTAAAAAAAAAAAAAGAATTGTGAATAAAAGCAATTTGGAGAAAACATGACCTTCCTGATAACTTGAAATCACATTTCATAGTTCTCCATTACCACATCAGGCCAGCCCTGGTTGAAAGTCTAACTGCATTTTAGCAGTCCTTTATCTAATCTATGATTATAACAGGGTGGTATTACTAGGGTTTAATGGCTCTGGGATATTTTGGCCTCCTGAAATATAGTTCCAGGCTGAGTAAGGTGGCTCATGCCTGAAATCTCAGCACCTTGGGAGGCTGAGGTAGGTGGATCACCTGAGGTCAGGAGTTCAAGACCAGCCTGGCCAACATGGTGAAACCCCATTTCTACTAAAAATACAAAAATTAGCTGGGTGTGGTGGTGCATGCCTGTAATCCCAGCTATTCAAAAGTCTGAGGCAGGAGAACTGCTTGAACCTGGAAGGAGGAAGTTGCAGTGAGCCAAGATCATGCCACTGCACTCTAGACTGGGCAACACAGCGAGACTCTGTTTCAAAAAAATAAACAAACATATATATATATATTTCCACATGGGTTTTGCCGTGTTGCCCGTGATGGTCTCATGCTCCTAGACTCAACCGATCCATCTACCTCAGCCTCCCAAAACATTGAGATTATAGGCATCAGCCACTGCACTTGGCCTTAATTCACTTTCATCTTATAAATACACATGCTGGGCGTGGTGGCACGTGCCTGTAGTCCCAGCTACTCGGGAGGCTGAGGTGGGAGGATCGCTTGAGCCCCGGAGTTCTGGGCTGTAGTGCACTATGCTGATCGGGTGTCCGCACCAAGTTTGGCATCAATATGGTGACCTCCTGGGAGCCGGGGACCACCAGGTTGCCTAAGGAGGCGTGAACCAGCTCAGGTCAGAAACAGAGCAGGTCAAAACTCCTGTGCGGATCAATAGTGGGATCACGCCTGTGAACAGCCACTGCACTCCAGCCTGGACAACATAGCGAGATCTCATCTCTAAAATAAATAAATATCTATACATTTTCAGTTTATCTCTCAGTATACTTACTCGCTAAGCTGAGGAAAATTTTTATATACCAAAAACATAACAAAAGCTGCAGATAAGAAAATGGACACCAATATAAGGAGTGACATTCTTGCTGATCCAGCTTCTGCCCAGGATTTTTCTGGAAGAAAAAAAAAGGCATAATTAAGATAAATATAAAGGAAGATGGCTGGGCAGGGTGGGAGGGGGGGCTCATGCCTGTAATCCCAGCATTTTGGGAGGCCGAGATGGACGCATCACCTGAGGTCAGGAGTTGGAGACCAGTCTGACCAACATGGAGAAACCCTGTCTCTACTAAAAACACAAAATTAGCTGGGCGTGGTGGCAGGTGCCTGTAGTCCCAGCTACTTGGGAGGCTGAGGCAGGAGAATCACTTGAACCCAGGACGCCAAGGTTGCAGTGAGCTGAGATCACGCCATTGCACTCCAGGCTGGGCAACAAGAGCAAAACTCCACCTCAAAAAAACAAAACAAAACAAAATAAAAATAAAGGAAGACATGCCAGCAAGTAATTTCTGTAAATGCTTTCCTTCCAGAAAATGGTGCCCACTTTCACCTAAAATGATGTGACATTAAACTTAAGCACTGTACAGTACTTAAAGTTTATTAACTGGATACATTACTTTTGGAGACATCTCCATTTTAGAAGTATGAAAAAGTGGAACACCAAAATCTGTATCACTGACTTATTGATAAACCAAAGGGGAATAAGGAAGCAAGAGGGGAAGCAGAAAGATCACGAGGCCATTGCAGTGGCACAGGCGAGAGCGGCCGGTAACTTGGCACACTGGCTAAGGTGGGGAAAGAAAAGACGGATAGAGTGGACAAGTTAGATATGTTCAAGAGAGAGTCTCAGCAGGACTTTTCAATGGATTGGTATGGTGGGTGAGGACAGAGGACTAAAGGATCATATCTAAGTTTCCGGCTTGGGCAACTTTCCATGGCGGTAATACTTTTTGAAGTATAGATGACTAGGGAATGAGATGGCAAAAAAAATAACATTGTTCTAAATGCTCGAAATTTTATCACATACTGTCAATTTCATATTTCTATACTGGGAGCCAAGAGCATAGACAAAATGGCCCCATTGGAAAAATAAGGTAATTTGGCAATTACTTCTACTGTTTTAAGAACATAGATATTCACAAATGCAACTGGAGAAATGTTATACTTTACACCAAAGGCATCAGAATATAAACTTGAATCTCAAATGTTCTGGGTAGCTCTGTAATTCCAATAGTGGGAGAATCTTTGTAGTTCCTCAAAAGGTAATCTCAGTATTATCTTTAAAAAATTACATGAAAGATAAAAGTATGGAATGAGATCCAAGAAACAGTGAGTAGAAGAAAGTTCCTGTTTTGCCAGGAACTGGTCAATAGTGCGGAGGCCAGGGCAGCTTTACATTGTGTTCTCTGGGAAAGAGGTAGGAATGGGTGACTCAATTTTTATTGCCTACATTTATCATTATCCCTTGTATACACTGATAATATTCAAGAGGATGTGAAAATATGTACACTATAACTCAGATTTATTATTTTTAGTTCCCTGATAATGGATTCAACTACTGCCCATGTGGCTTTCATACATGCTTTTATGAAGTATCCTAAAAGTATTAAACTACCTATACTATACTAATTTAGCAAATCCTTCTTCATAGAAGTTTATAAATGTGCATTAGACAGCTATCATTGCTGCTCTACCCCATCTCCCTTCCCTTGTCCCATAAAGGGACCAATCTCAGTAGCCCCTATTCTTACATTCTACCCTTCCAAACCCAGAAGACTGTCTGACCCAAGGTTGGACACCTGATCCAAGTAGAAACAAATTATTACTGGCTGACCAGATTTTCTCTTGATAATTTGAACTAAAAGAGATACCGGTTGTCAAGGGATATTGGGACTTGGAGCTAAAAGGTTAAAGAGTGGTGGCCACAGTAAGCAAAAGTGGTAAGCCAAAGACATACATGTACCAGAAAATAGGAGAGGTTGAACAGAAACCCAGAGAAGCAGAATTGGGAAATACAGCTAACCTACTTGTTGATTCCTAACATTCCACTTTCCCTGATGCCTAGCTATATTTCTTGCTCATAAATGCCAGTGAGATTGTCTCTTATATTCTTGTTCTCATTTTGTTATAACAATCTTCCTTTTTATTTTTCCTAGTTTAAAATGATTTCTATTCCTTTCAACCAAAAAGTCTTGACTATAAAAGATAAGCTTCATTTTATCCCTCGTCTCACTACAACAATTGGAATTAGTAAGATTTTGCTAATTTTTCTTTCCCCCGAGGGACAGGGTCTCCCTATGTTGTCCAGGCTAGACTTGAACTCCTGGGCTCCAGTAATCCTCCCACCTCAGCCTCTCAAGTAGCTGGGACTACAGGCATGTGCCACCGAGCCCTGGCTAGATATTACCAAATTCTATGTTGAACATGGAGAAATAGAAACAAACTAGCTCCCTGCTATTCAAAGAATGTTTGGTAGACTACATGAATTAGCATTACCAGGAAGCTTGCTGGAAATTCACATTCCCACTGAGGCAAAATTCCACATTTTAACGATACTCATGTGATCTTCACACACATTAAAGCTTGAAAAGCAAAAATCTGGCCCAATTTTACAGGTAAGAGGCCCAAAGAAGGAGAGTGCAGTATATATCTATTAAAAAAAAATTCTTGGGCCAGTGTGGTGGTGGTATAGGCCTGCATTCCCAACTACTTAAGAAGTTGTGTCAGGACAATTACTTGAGCCCAGGACTTTGATTTCGGCCTGGGCAATACAGTGAGACCCTGTCTCTAAAGGGAACCAAATAATGTGAAGTATATTTCCAAAGCATTTTAATATCTATTTATAATTAACCTGTAATTTCTGTTGAAATAAGAATTGCTTAGGTTAGTGCTTTAATAATACTAAATTATTTTTAACCTATTCATTACATTTAGCAAGTTTTCTATAAGGTTTTAGTTATGTGAAAAACTCAATTATCTTTTCCAACTTTCAGTTATCTAAACAATCAATTTAACTTTCCAACTAGTCCCTATTATTCTTTCTTTTTTTGAGGCGGAGTCTTGCTCTGTTACCCAGGCTGAAGTACAGTAGCGAAATCTTGGCTCACTGCAACCTTCACCTCCTGGGTTCAAGCGATTCTCCTGCTTCAGCCTCCCAAGTAGCTGGGACTACAGGCATGTGCCACCATGCCCAGCTAACATTTTGTATTTTTAGTAGAGACAAGGTTTCACCATGTTAGCAAGGATGGTTTTGAGCTCCTGACCTCATGATCCACCCACCTCGGCCTCCCAAAGTGCTGGGATTACAAGTGTGAGCCACTGTGCTCGGCTCTTTTTTTTGTTTTTAAGATGGAGTCTCGCTCTGTCGCCTAGCCTGGAGTACAGTGTTGCGACCTTGGCTCACTGCAACCTCCACTTCCCGGGTTCAAGCGATTCTCCCATCTCAGCCTCTGAAATAGCTGAGATTAATTACAGGCATACACCACCAGGCCCAACTAATTTTTGCATTTTTAGTAGAAACTGGGTTTCACCATGTTGGCCAGGCTGGTCTCAAACTCCTGACCTACATGATCTATCTGCCCACCTCAGCCTCCCAAAGTGCTAGGATTACAGGTGTGAGCCACCACGCCCAGCCTCCAACTAGTCCCTACAATTCTAATTTTGTTGTGTTTCATCTTAATCTCAGAAAGGAGATTTGCTCATATCTTACTTCTAAAATTTATTGCAGGAAGGAATAGGATCATAAAATAGTACAAAAGGTAACTTCGATGGAACAATAAACCAAGCATGCCTGTCTCTTAGTACTCTAGTTCATTAATCCACAGATGTACTGATATGTATGCTTTTTTGGAGCACAGAGAATTAAAAACAGACTTTATTTATTTATTTATTTATTTTATTTTTAAAGTCGGGGTTTCACCATGTTGGTCAGGCTGGTCTTGAACTCTCGATCTCAAGTGATCTGCCCGCCTTGGCCTCCAAAGTGCTTGGATTACAGGCGTGAGCCACCATGCCCGTCCTAAAAACAGACTTTAAATATCTGAGGTAGGTCAAACATGAAAAGGTCTCTGCAGAATCTTCTAATAACATATGCCGAACTGTCCATTACATTTTTGCATCTAATCCAATGCATATATCTTGAGGCCTCCTAACAAGTTATATTTACTCATAAGTTATAGTCTCTAAAAAAGGAAAGCATAATCAGCAAAAAGTTCCAAAAACATCAGGGTGTACTAAAACCAATCGAATCAAAAATGTTGTTTTGGTTTCTAAATTTATTTTTGTTTGTTTATTATTTATTTATTTACTTTTCTGAGATGGCGTATCACTCTGTTACCCAGGCTGGAGTACAGTGGTGCGATCATAGCTTACTGCAGCCCTCAACTCCTGGGAGTTGAACGCCTTCAACTTCAGTCCTTCTGCCTCAGCCTCCCAACTAGCTGGAACCACAGTTGTTTTTGACCATGCCTGGTTAACTGTATTTAGAGACCAGGTCTCATTATTTTGCCCAGGCTGGTCTTGAACTCCTGGCTTCAAGAGATCCTCCTGCTTCAACCTCCCAAAGTGCTTGGATTACTGGCGTGAGCCATCGAGCTGGGCTAGAAAACCTATTTTAAACACAAACTGTTTTCACAAGGTTAAATAGTTATTCTTCTATTTTATTGAATAAAAACCTATTCAATAAAGTAAGAATGAGGGTCATACATATATATAATAAGTACTGACTTTTGGGGCAGAGTTTTCCATAGGCTGACATCAAAGCAAAGACACATTATACACGTAAGCAGCCTACGTTTTTTCAGGACGTCCATTATGATAATTCAATAATTATAGGCTGGGTGCGGTGGCTCACAGCACTTTGAAAGGCTGAAGCAGGCAGACTGCCTGAGGTCAAGAGTACGAGACCATCCTAGCCAACATGGTGAAATCCCATCTCTATTAAAAATATAAAAAATTAGTGAGGCGTGGTGGCGCACACCTGTAGTCCCAGCTACTGGAGAGGCTGAGGCACAAGAATTGCTTGAATCTAAGAGGCAGAGGTTGTGGTGACCCAAAAGTGTGCCATTGCATTCCAGCCTGGGCAACAGAGCAAGACTCCATCTAAAAAAAAAAATTATAATTATAGGCTAATTATAAATAGATATTAAACTGTTTTGGAGAGACACTTCACACTGTACACTTCTTAAAGGTATGATAGTTTTTTTTTGTTGTTTTTTGTTTTTTGAGACAGAGTCTCACTTTGCCACCCAGGCTGGAGTGCAGTGGTGCAATCTCGGCTCACTACAACCTCTGCCTCCCAGGTTCACACGATTCTCCTGCCTCAGCCTCCTGAGTAGCTATGATTACAGATGCACACCACCACACCCGGCTAATTTTTTGTATATTTATTAGAGACGGGGTTTCACTATGCTGGCCAGACTGGTCTTGAACTCCTGACCTCGTGATCTACCCACCTTGGCCTCCCAAAGTGCTGAGATTTCAGGCGTGAGCCACCTCCCCCAGCCAAGGTATGCTACTTTTAAATCCATCTAAAGGTATGCTACTTTTAAATCCAATTAACTTGTCCCAGCCCAGTTTTAACTTACTTTCCTGCTACAACCAGGTCCAGAGTATTAAAAAAGACTAACACAAGTAATTTAATATTATGAGCATCTTTTATACCCTTCAAAACCATTAATAATTTTTTTTCTTTCTTTTTTTTTTTTTTAAAAAAGACGGGGTTTCACCATATTGGTCAGGCTAGTCTTGAACTCCCGACCTCAGGTGATCCGCCCGCCTTGGCCTCCAAAGTGCTTGGATTACAGGCGTGAGCCACTGTGCCCGGCCAAAACCATTAATAATTTTTTTTATCCTGAAGATATCTGCATACATAAGATTGACTTCTAAGAAAGAATGGCAGATCCTTCCCCCTTTCTTAGAACTTCTCTTTAGAACTACTATGCAAGCTATGTACTTAAATATACTTGCTTAGGGTTGTCTGCTAAGCATCTATTAGGTACCAAATGTTTTGTTCACTCTCTGCTCCTTAGAAGCTGATGCCACCATTAACTAGCTAGAATTCCCCTTCCCCCACCATGGAAGGGTAGTGTTAAAAGGGGCACAGAGTTTATAGGAAAGCAAGATCACTGGGCTTGAGTGAAGGCAAGACTCATGGAGTTTGTGGACATTTTACTGAAGATTAAAAGATGGGAAAAAGGGCTGGGTGCGGTGGCTCACACCTGTAATCCCAGCACTTTGGGAGGCTGAGGCAGGTGGATCATCTGAGGTCAGGAGATGGAGACCAGCCTGGCCAACAAGATGAAACCCTGTCTCTACCAAACATGTAAAAATTTAGCTGGGTGTGGTGGCTGGTGCCTGTAATCTCAGCTACTTAGGAGGCTGAGACAGGAGAATCACTCCATCTGGGAGGTGGAGGTTGCAGTGAGCCCAGATCACACCACTGCACTCCAGCCTGGGCAACAAGAGTAAAACTCACTCTAAAAAAAAAAAAAAAAAAAAAAAAGATGAGAAAAGAGTCATCTTTTTTTTTTTTCTCCTTGAGAGGAGTCTTGCTCTGTCGCCCAGGCTAGAGTGCAGTGGCACAATTTTGGCTTACTGCAACCTCTGTCCCCCAGATTCAAGCCTCCTGAGTAGATGGGATTACAGGTGCCTGCCACCAGGCCTGGCTAATTTTTTAATTTTTAGTAGAGATGGGGTTTCACCATGTTGTTTAGGCTGGTCTTGAACTCCTGACTTTAAGCAACCCACCCACCTTGGCCTCCCACAGTGCCTGAATTACAGATGTGAGCCACTGCACCCGGCCGGCAGCTAAACATTTTTAAAGACTTAAATAGGTCATATTTTTTCTTTTTTTGCAACAGGGTCTCACTCCGTCAACCAGGCTAGAGTGCAATGGTGCAATCACATCCCCCTTCGACCTGTATCTCCAAGGCTCAAGAGATCCTCTTACCTCGTCCTCCCAAGTAGCCGAGATTACAGGCGTGCATCACACCCAGCTAATTTTTGTATTTTTTAAAATAGAGACAGGGTCCCACTATGCTATGTTGCCCAGGCTGATCTCAAACTCCTGGGCTCAGGTGATCCTCCTGCCTTGGCCTCCCAAAGTGCTGGGATTACAGGTGTGAGCCATGACATCCAGCCTAAAGTAGTCCTCTTAAGTTAAAAATTAAATAAGGATTTTAGCATACTAGCTCTAAAACTACAATATTTTTCTTCACATTATGAATTCACCAGTCCTAAAATAAGGAATAAGATGAGGAAAAGGAGTCAGTGTTTAACTGGACTCAAGAACATTAATTACCCTGAGTTTTCCTTGAGTGGACATGTCTGTAATTGCTACGTGTCTTATTATAGTTGAATGATGAAATATATAGACATTTGAACAAAATTAACATATAAGTTTAACTTGATATTTTCCTCACTCTCTAAAATTAGGCAAACTTTCTCCAGCATTGCATTCAACAGTAACACAATAAAACAACTGATAAGGATGCAATAAAGCCTAGTGACATTCCATTTTGAGGTTCTCCTTTCACACAAACTGATAAACAGAGAATGCTGGCAATTATAATTCAACAATCCTTCTTGGGTATAATTCTAACAAACCCGGAGTTTAAAGCGCTAAACATAGATTAAAAAGTCTAGCCAGTGCAAGGCGCAGTGGCTCACCCCTGTAATCCCAGCACTTTGGGAGGCCAAGGCGGGAAGATCACCTGAGGTCGGGAGTTCACAACCAGCCTGACCAACATGGATAAACCCCATTTCTACTAAAAATATAAAATTAGCCAGGTGTGGTGGCGAATGCCTGTAATCCCAGCTACTCAGGAGGCTGAGGCAGAAGAATTGCCTGAGCCCAGGAGATCTCAAAAAAGTCTGCAGAGCTCAGTGGCTCATGCTTGTAATCCCTGCACATTGGGAGGCCAAGGCAGGCGGATCATGAGATTAGTTGGGCGTGGTGGTGTGCGCCTGTAATCCCCAGTTACTCGGGAGGCTGAGGCATGAGAATCACTTGAACCTGGAAGACAGAGGTTGCAGTGCACTCTACTGCACTCTAGCCTGGGTGACATAAGAAAACTCCGTTTCAAAAACAAAAAACAAAACAAAAAAATCCACACACAGAAGGCAGGTTTATAGGTAGCAGAAGCAGCAGCAGCACTCCCAATCTTGCATTCTCTCTAAGGCTTACGTCTTGCAACTCTGCTACCATCCAACCAACATAACTTCACTCACTATCATCTATTCACTTTCAGGTAGATCCTACCATTTACAGAAGACTGAGGACAAGCTTATAGTAAACTTGTCCATAATCCTAAAAGATTTCATCATTTATTTGGATGATCTGCCCAGCCCAGTCTCAAAATTCTTAGACTTTCATTTCTATTTAATTTTAGCCATCCACTTCCAAAGCTATAAACTAAATTGTCACACCACCTGGAACTGCTCCACTTTGAACATTTTAAATCAATAAATCATTAAGATGGAGAACTTGCTAGTAAATAGAATATTCCATTCCTTGCCTTTTTCTAACAAGACTGGGAGTGCTGCTGCTTCTCCTACCTTGCCTTCATCTTCCATTTTCTCCTTTCTGTTGGACTCTTCATTCGCTTCCTTCCATGCCAGCCTGGACTCCAAGAAGTATCATCTGAACCAGCACCTTTGATTAAAATCCTTATCCTTTCCTTATAGGCATCTAATCCAAAAATCAGTACTACAAATTCACTTTCTTCATTCCTACATCATGATGGTTAAGCACAAATACAGAAAAATTACTGAGTGATCCATCACAGAAATCCATGTCATTGGGAAAACTGATTTAGCTCCCAGAAGCTTTCTTCTTGGTGTAGAACATGAATCAGGCTAAGCCAATCAGGTTACTCTGACCTCCTGACAATAATGGTAAGTTCAGGAAAAAGCATCTGATCTGAGGCAACCTAATCAGTGAATAGCAAGAAGAAATTTCATCCGTAATGCTAGGACAAAGATTCTCAAAATTAACACGGAAGCATTTAGCTTACCTGAAGCTTTACGGGGAACCAGGTTAAGCTGACATCAAATAAGCAAATCAAGATATGAAAAATCTGATCTTGAAGATAATGAGCAGCTGGCTCCACCCTGATGCCACTAAATCCTACTTCATCATTTGATTTATTTACATGGACCAATAAACTCCCTTTCAGCAAGGGTTCCAGTGGGTTTTCTATCATAGACCAAAATAATTCTGATACAAATATTATGTACCAGAATTTTTTTGGTACATAGAAATCATACTAATGCTTTGGTTGATATTCAGCTGCCAAATCTAGTCTTAGATTTCATCTACAGTAATCAGAGCTTCCTTCTTTCTCTAAGCCAATACTTTGCTCATAGTGGACATTTGAGGAATATTTGTTTAACCAAACTAGCAAAGCAGGGTTTAGACCAAGGATGTGGATTATCCAAGTTAGAACAATATTATCTCCTAGAGGCAATAAAACCAACTTTGAGACAATGTTTTTCAATCTTTTCTGACTGTGTTCCACAATAAGTAATGTATTCTATATCATGACCCAGTATACACAAAATCTATATAATTCAAGAAAAGAGCCGGGCACAGTGGCTCACACCAGCACTTTGGGAGGCTGAGGCGGACAGATCACAAGGTCAGGAAATCGAGACCATCCTGGCCAACATGGTGAAACCCCATCTCTACTAAAAATACAAAAAAATTAGCTGGGCATGGTTGCACACGCCTGTAGTCCCAGCTACTCGGGAGGCCAAGGCAGGAGAACTGCTTGAACCCAGGAGGTGAGATTGCAGTGAGCTGAAATCGCACCACAGCATTACAGCCTGGGAGACAGTGTGAGACTTTATCTCAAAAAAAAAAAAAAATCAAGAAAAGATTTAAAAATAAAAGCACTGGCCAGGTGTGGTGGCTCACGCCTGTGATCAAAGCACTTTGGAGGCCAAGGTGGGTGGATCACCTGAGGTCAGGAGTTCAAGACCAGCCTGACCAACATGGTGAAACCCCATCTTAAAATAAAATAAATAAAAATAAAAGCATTTAATCCCAAAGCACTAATATTTTCTCTATTCCGTTTTTAAAAAATGTTTATTTTTGGCTGGGCGCGGTGGCTCACGCCTGTAATCCCAGCACTTTGGGAGGTTGAGGCGGGCAGATCACGAGGTCAAGAGATCAAGACCATCCTGGCCAACATGGTGAAACCCCATCTCTATATATTATTTAAAAAAAAAAAAAAAAAAGAAAGAAAGTTTATTTTTGATTTCATACCCCTACCCCTCACAAAGGTCATGACTTATACACTGGAAAAAAAATAGTCCTAGTTCTCTTTAATTAAAACAGAGAACCTGCTAGTAATAGATAGGTTGGGCAAAAACCACAAAAAAAGTTTATATACTCTGGTCCAGTCACCTTCAAATCAATTAGGTTAAGAGCTTCTTAACTAGTTCCGCCTCCTGTCTGCTCTCTCATCTTCATCATGCAAAAATTAGACTTTCCATGTTACTTCTGCCTTACTCAAGTCTTCAAAGTAGTCCACAGTCTACTAGGCTCAGCTCTGAGACTAGAGGCCAGAATCCACTAAATATACTAAACATTGCACATAGCGTGTAAAATATTTCAAACACACATATGATGATAACTACTTATTTGTCAAATTTATATACGTGTCACTTAATAAAACACAAATTCATTCCCAAGTATCATGGAATTTACAGGAACATTCTGACACCATTCTAAATAGGCCAACCTCATCTCCTACTACCAACCAACAGAAACCCTCTGCTCCTGACAAGTTATCCTTACCTAAACACAAAAAAGTTTCACGATAACCTTTAAGCCTACTACTCTATTTCTCCTAGTCTGGAATATTCTTCCCTTGTATCTACTTATCCAAACCTTACTTCTCTGGCAAAGCACAATGGCTCATGCCTGTAATTCCAGCATTTGCGGAGGCCAAGGCAGGAAGACACTTGAGCCCAGGACTTTGAGACACCCTGGCCCCTTCTCTACAAAAAAGAAATAATTAGCTGTGCATGGTGACAAACACCTGTGGTCCCAGCTATTTAGTGGGTTGGGGGGTGCTGAAGTGGGAAGATCACATGAGCCCAGGTGGCTGAGGCTGCAGCAAGCTATGATCACGCCACTGCACTCCAGCATGGGTGACACAGTGAGACTCCCGTCTCAAGCCACAAAAAACAAGCCCTACTTCACTATGAAGGCATGTCTTCACATCTCTTCCCTATCTTTCTATAGATTTGTGATCTATAGATGTCATGTGACAGCATCATAAGAATAATTGTGAATATTTTGTTGTAATGATAAAATAAGATAAAAAAGAGCACTTAGGAAGTTTCAAGGTTTTATTTTTTGAATAGCTTTAGGTAAAAATCATGAATAATACAACTGGCTGCTATCTCCAACAAGATGTCAATCTTTACGGATCCCCTATCTGGAAAACACTTTCAGGAAACCTAGACCTTGGATTATTATCTTCTTCAGTAGTAGAGTCTTCAAAACAATTTTTCTTTTATTCAGAGTAGATTTATACATTAATAATGATTCATTTCTCAGTTTTTCAAGTTATATGAAGTTACCTGGTTCCGGCCGGGTGTGGTGGCTCACGTCTGTAATCCAAGCACTTTGGAGGCCAAGGCGGGCAGATCACCTGAGGTCGGGAGTTCAAAACCAGCCTGACCAACATGGTGAAACCCCGTCTTAAAAAAAAAAAAAAAAAAAAAAAGTTACCTGGTTCCTTCCTCTGGATCTTTCACTGAAGAAAAAAAAAATTTTTTAAAAAGTTACCTGGTTCCACTGTCTATAAGCTGGAAAAATACCCAGATACATAAAGCTGACAGAGCCCAATTAGACTGCTGGTGACTTTTTTTTTTTGAGACAGAGTCTCGCATCGTCACCCAGACTGGAGTGCAATGGGGCAATCTCGGCTCACTGTAACCGCCACCTCCTGGGTTCACACGATTCTCCTGCCTCAGCCTCCTGAGTAACTGGGATTACAGGCACACACCACCACACCTGGCTAATTTTTTGTATTTTTAGTTGAGACAGCATTTCATTATGTTGGTCAGACTGGTCTCGAACTCCTGACCTCGTGATCTGCCCACCTCAACCTCCCAAAGTGCTGGGATTACAGGCGTGAGCCACCGAGCCCAGCAGTGACTTTTTTATTTTTAAAAGACGGGGTTTCACCATGTTGGTCAGGCTGGTCTTGAACTCCCGACCTCAGGTGATCCTTGGCCTTGGCCTCCAAAAGTGCTTGGATTACAGGCGTGAGCCACCGCGCCCGGCCAGCAGTGACATTTTAAATTATTTGAAAATACATTAAAAAATAAAATAAAATAAAATACATTAACATTTTCTGCTACACATTCTTAAAAGTTCTTCACCTTAGCCATCAGTGGTGGTGGAACACACCTATGTGACCTATAGACAAACTTGTTAAAATCACTTCAAGTTTCTGAGCTTTAAAATCATTTAAAGAACAATTCCATACCAACATGGAATCAAAGTATTTCGTTTCTAGGTACAGTTTTTTCCTTAAAACAATATTGAAAGCCGTGAGATTCTGCAATCATAGAAGCAGTAGGAATAAAGAGAAAGCAAAAATCAAAAATAAAGCCGTGAGAAATGTCAGGATAACGCAGTGGGGAAAAAAACTGTCGAATGACTGACCTTAGCTGTAACTAAGTAATTGCTAATATTTATTTAGCCCCCACTTCATATTCCAGCATTACTCTAAATCTTCTACGTGATTTCGTTTAACCCACGCACCACCTGTTAAGTAGATATTATTATTATCCTCATTTCACAGTTCAGATACTGAGCTTTCGAAAGTTACCGAGTCCAAGGTCAAAAGTAAACAGTAGAGCTGGAACTCAAACCCAGGTGTCCCTGCTACCTGGAAGTATTAAGTCCTTGCTCCTAACTGCTACTTCATTGATCTGGCTTTATGACTTTATAAATCATATATCCACCCTGGGCCTGAGCTACAGTGTAGCTCCTTCCAGCTCTACCTAGCGTCGTTATTACCTACTTACAATCTACCTGAGCGTCAACAAGCCAGTGAAATCCCTTCTTTTAACTGAATTCAACTCAAACAGGATTTACAACGCACCTACTAGGTGTCCAGCCTCTTGCTGGGCGAGCGCCCAAGCCCAACTCCCCCACGGTCGCTGCTCTCTCCCCGACGCCAGCAGGCCCCCTCTTTCCTAGCAACTCTCCGAGACCAGCTGGGGTTCTTCGCCCCTCTGGAGCCCCTCCAGACACACAGATGTCTCGGGCCAGTCCCAGCTCTGGTCCCCGGGTCCACTCACCCTTCTGGTGGTCTCTGCTGCCAGGCGCCGCAGGACCCCGCGTCCCCGCTGCCCCGTCCCCCACGGGGATTGTGTGGTGAGTGCCGCCTGTCTGCGATCGTTCGGCGACTCTGCCTTTCGCCATGGCTGCAGCAAGGAAAGTGGAGGGAGCGATGCGGTGCCGCGCCTCCTAAACAACAAAACTACGTCGCAGGCTCCTTACTACGCCGAAGGGCCACGGCCAGAACCACTTCCGGCGCGACCTCCTCACCCGAGACGACCTCAGCACCGCGAGCACAGCGACGCCGAGGTAAGACCCGCAGCGTCCACCCCAGGCTAAACCCCACCCCGTGCCGCCCCCGAGCCTCGCGCGCTCGCGCCGGCCCAGTAACCGCAAGACAAGTCAGGGTCCTGGACCGCCCCCTCCAGTGTTCCGCCCCGCCCCGCGCCCGCGGGAAGCATGCGCAGTTGCAGCACCCAAGTCACCCGGCTGCAGCTAGCTGGCACCGGCATCTAAAGCGCAGCCTTAATTATCCGGAAGTGCAGCCCCAGGGACTTCAAACCTTTTGTCCAGGCCGCCGGAAGTGCCTGCGAGTGATTAGTCGGCGTTTCGCGGCTGAGGCTGATTCAGCCCATTACGTCAGTTCCGCAGCTGCTGTCTTCAATTTGGAAGCGCCAGAGAGTGGTCTAAAGATGGTGGAAAGTATAGAGGCTGAGCAAAACCTACCTGAATTTCAGAAAACTAAGGCTCAGAGAGGGCTACCTACCACCTGAAGGTCACAGGGTGGCAAAAATGGGCTTAGAGTCCAGGTTGTCCTGTTCCCAAAGCTAACGGTTTTGCATTAGCTGGTGCCCCTTACTGCTAAACCCAAGTCACCGCTACACTTGGCTTATCCTTTAAGCGGAAACATGCCTTTTCCACAGTTAACTTTTTCTGCTTCTACCCCTCAGAGCACATTCGGCTTACAAATCTTGGTTACCTCTTGAAAGCAACTTGGAGGTCGGGGGCGGTGGCTAACGCCGGTAATTCCAACACTTTGGGAGGCCAAGGCGGGTGGATCCTTTGAGGCCAGGAGTGTGAGACCAGCCTGGCCAACATGGTGAGATGACACCACGTCTCTACTAAAAATACAGAAATTAGCTGGGCATGGTGGCTTGTAATCTCGGCTACTCGAAAACCTGAGGAGAATCGCTTGAACCCGGAAGGCTGAGGTTGCAGTGAGAGATTGCACTGCTGCACTCCAGCACAGGCGACAGCAAGACTCCAACTCAAGAAAAAGTTTTGATTGTTCCTATTCAGTAATTACATTTCTAGGAAATTATTCCATGAAAATAAACACAAATAATTCCTTCTGTAGTAGTATAACTGAAAAAATGAAAGCAATCTAAAAATCAAACACTAAATAATAATGGTTAATTATGGGAAACCCATTCCATTGGACAATGCTTATGGGAAAACATTCCAAGAGATAACTATTTTTAAAAGGCCAGGTGTTTTAGTTCAAAACAGTGTATGAAAATAAATAATATTTTTTTAAAAAAAGGGCCAGGTGTGGTGGCTCATGCCTGTAATTCCAGCTCTTTGGGAGGCCAAGGCAAGCGAATCACGAGGTCAAGACATCAAGACCATCATGGCCAACATGGTGAAACCCCGTCTCTACTAAAAATACAAAAATCAGCTGGGCGTGGTGGCGCCCGCCTGTAGTCCGAGCTACTGGGGACGCTGAGGCGATAGAATCCCTTGAACCTGGGAGGCAGATGTTGCAGTGAGCCGAGATCGCGCCACTGCACTCCAGCCTGGCGATAGAATGAGACTCCGTCTCAAAAAAAAAAAAAGGTGGGGCTGGATGCGGTCCCTCACGCCTGTAATTCCAGCACTTTGGGAGGCCGAGGCAGGCGGATTACGAGGTCAGGAGATCGAGACCATCCTGGCCAACATGGTGACACCCCGTCACTACTAAAAATAACAAAAAAATTAGCTGGGCGTGGTGGCGCACGCCTGTAGTCCCAGCTTCTCGGGAGACTGAGGCGGGAGAACTGCTTGAACCCAGGACTGCAGTGAGCCGAGATCGTTCCACTGCACTACATCCTGGTGACAGTGCAAGACTGTGTCTCAAAAAAAAAAAAAAAAAAAGAAAGAAAGAAAGAAAAGCACAACTCAACAGAAAAATGAGCAAAGAACATGAATCGTCAATACACAGAAGAAAAAATTAAATGTGTTTAAGACACCTGAGTGCGCAGTGGGAAAGCCAACTGCAAAAATGAAGAAATTCAAAAAAATTAGGAAAAGATCAACAACCTCAGTACAGTGTGGTAAGAGTGATTGAGGGGTGTACAGATTCCAACAGAAGAGAGGAATATCTAAATTACGGTGGAGCTGTAAAGTCTCCTAGGAAGCAGGATTCAAACTGATTTTTAGAGGATGAATAGGAATTAACAAAGCTGAAAGGGGGGAAAATAGCTTTTTCAAAGGTTAGAAGCTACTGCTTATATTAGAAAAAGAGCTTCAGGCGAAGGATGGAAGAATGGAAAGAAATGATATGAAAGATATAAAACCAAGACCTTATCATAAACTGCTAAAAGTTTGAACTTAATCCTCAAAGATATTTAACCAGAGAGGGACTTATTAAGATTTGTATTTTCAGGTCCAGGCGTGGTGGCTCGTACCTGTAAACCCAGCACTTTGGGAGGCCAAGGCGGGCAGATCACAAGGTCAAGAGTTGGAGACCATCCTGGCCAACTTGGTGAAACCCTGCCTCTACTAAAAATACAAAAATTAGCTGAGCATGGTGGCGCACACCTGTAGTCCCAGCTACTTGGGAGGCTGAGGAAGGAGAATCACTTGAACCCGGGAGGTGGATGTTGCAGTGAGCCAAGATTGTGCCACTACACTCCAGCCTGGTAACAGAGTGAGACTCTGTCTCAAAAAAAAAAAAAATTATATTTTCAAAGCTTATTCTGACTGCCTATGGAAGAATGCCAAACCAAGGGCAGAAAGAAAAGTTAGAAGGCTACTGTAATAATACTGGCCTGACCCAGCCTAATGTACTGGAAACAAAGAGAAGATATCAGATTTAAGATGATTTATGAGAACTATCTCTAAACTTTTATTACTTTAATTACATTAAAATATACATAGTCGATGAGGGGGGGAGCTGAAAAAAAAAAAGAATATATACATAGTCATTCCAGACAATTTTTTTTGAGAGGGTGTTTCGCTCTCGTTGCCCAGGCTGGAGTGCAATGGCACGATCTCCATTCCCCGAAACCTCTGCCTCCCCAGTTCAAGCGATTCTCCTGCCTCAGTAACCAGAGTAGCTGGGATTACAGGCATGTACTACCACGCCCAGCTAATTTTGTATTTTTAGTAGAGACAGGGTTTCTCCATGTTGGTCAGACTGGTCTCGAACTCCTGATCTCAGGTGATCCACCCACCTCAGTCTCCCAAAGTGCTGGGATTATAGGCGTGAGCCACCGCACCTGGCCTACAGACAAATACTGAAAAAGCAAATTATCATACAGAAAAACATTAAGGCCAGGCAGGGTGGGTCATGCCTGTACTCCCAGCACTTTTGGAGGCTGAGGAGGGCAGATTGATTGAGCTCAGACTGAGCAACATTGTGAAACCCTGTCTCTACAAACAGTACAAAAATTAGCCAGGCATGGTGGCAGGTCCCAGCTACTCAGGATGCTGAGGCGGGAGAATGGCTAGAGCCCAGTACGGGGAGGTAACAGTGAGCCGAGACCGTGCCATAGCACTGCAGCCTGGGTGACAGAGCCAGACCGTGCCTCAAAGAACAAAAACAAAACATTAACGCAAAAAAAAAACCCATTAAAGTCATCTGTCATACATTGGCAGCGGCAAATCCGTACAGGTCTGTAGCAACCTCAGTTCTTGCCGCCTCAGAAGAATTTGACCGAAGGCCATAAGGCAGAGTGAGAGACCGAGACAAGTTTTAGAGGAGTGAAAATTTCTTTAAAAGCTTTAGAGCAGAAATGAAAAGAAGTAAAGTACATTTGGAAGAGGACCAACAGGTGACTTGAGAGATCAAGTGAAAACTTGGGGTCTTATACATTGGCCCGGGGTTATTTCTCCGCTCATTCTTCCCTCGGGATGGGCTGTCCACATGTGCAGTGGTCAGCCAGCACTTGGAAGGGGCTACGTGAACAAAGTGTTTACTGAAGTTGCACACATGCTCACATGAGGCAGTTTTTCCCTTACCAGTCCAGTGTTCCTAGAGGAAGGTCATACACCAGTTAAATTCAGTCATTTTGCCTCTTAGTGCACATGCTTGAGCCAGAGAGCTTACTGAGAAGCTGCTGATCATCAGTTTCAGGTTTTTTTCTATATATTGGGAGACTGCTTTTCCCTGGTGCTGGCTGCAACCAATTATTGTTTCAGAAAGGCAGTTTAACAGCTACCTAACCATCACCTGATGGTTGCCTGACACTGCTGCTAAAGTGGAAAGGCCCTCTCCTGCCCTGCTCCTGTCTGATTAGCTACCTACTGTAACAATACTACCATCCATAGATAATTATAATATTGGAATTTTTCCTCCTGGGATATTAAAAATGTTAAAAAGTAGAATCTAGAGGACAGTGTCACTTACTGTCCTCAGACAAAGATGTTAGTGAGAGGAAAGGCCCTAGGTGTTTGGAGAGTTTCTGGTTTAGGAGGCTGAATGTGGTAACAGTGGGACCACAACCCCAGCCAGTGTGTAGGCTTTAGATATCATTGCAGGAAGGAATTCAAGGATGAGTCAGAGAACAGTGAAAGTACAAGGATTTATTGCAAGGTGAAAAGTACACACTGAAGAAAGGGGAGTGCAGGTGTACTCAAGGAGTAGTCGCCCAGTAGAGTTTGAGATTTCTACCTTTCTGTGTTTCTTTAACGAAAGGGTGGAATAGTCATAAAGATTCCTGGAAAAATTCCTGGATTTTTTAGAAATGTGGTGCCACCTATTTTTACACCAAATATGTTTGTTCCTGGAACTGTCAGGGAGTTGATGGGCGTGTGACTACGTTTTGTTTTTGTTTGTTTGTGTTTTGTTTTGTTTTTTGAGAGAGTCTTGCTCTGTTGCCCAGGCTGGAGTGCAGTGGTGTGATCTCTGCTCACTGTACCCTCTGTCCCGCAGGCTCAAGTGATTCTCCTGCCTCAGCCTCCCAAGTAGCTGGGACAACAGGCACATGCCACCACAAATGGCTAATTTTTGTATTTTTAGTAGAGATGAGATTTCATCATGTTTGCCAGGCTGGTCTCAAATGCCTGACCTCAAGTGATCCACCCGCTTAGGCCTCTCAAAGTGCTGGGATTACAGGCATGAACTACACACCTGGCCTATGTTAATGAGCCTATAATGAGATCCTAGGTGAAATCTAGGTCAAATCTAGCGCTATGTTGGATATGGTCAGTTTTGGCAAGCTTAGCCCACACCCCGATTTTTCAGGGTCTTAGCCCCTAGTTTATGCAGGTATTTCTTTTCTTTTTATTTATTTATTTTTTATTTTTGTTTAAAATTTTTTGAAGAATCATCCAGCACAAAATGCCACTTTTTTTTTAATGCAGATATTTCAAGTTTCTTTTTTGCTAGTTATGTGAAACTGCTGCCTGACATTTTCTATTCTCCTGTGACCACCCTGTGTTATTCCTATCTCACTGGGAATATAGGTGGTAAGAAATTATAGGAAAAGGAGTTGGATTAAAGGAAAAGATGTTAAATTTTGTTGTGATCGTCTTGAACTCTTGGACTCAGCCATTTTTCTACCTCAGCCTCCCAAGTAGCTGGGATTACAGGGATGAGCCAATACCACACCTGGCCTCTTAGACACTTTCTATTCTTACTTCCTGACTCCTGCCACCTTTTCTCAGCTAAAACTGATCTTTTTATGGTAATCAGTGAGCTTATCTTCTTTTGGGGTGGGGGCAGAAAGTAGTGGGGACAGAGTCTGTCTCTGTTGCCCAGGCAGGAGTGCAGTGGCTCAATCTTGGCTCACTGCAACCTCTGCCTCCTGGGTTCAAGCGATTCTTCAGCCTCCTGAGTAGCTGGGATTACAGGCATGTGCCACCACGCCCTGCTAATTTTTATATTTTTAGTAGAGACAGAGTTTTACCATGTTGGTCAGGCTGGTCTCGAACTCCTGACCTCAAGTGATCCTCTCGCCTCAGCCTCCCAAAGTGCTGAAATTACAGATGTGAGCCACCGCGCCCAGCCCAGTGAGCTTATTTCTGTTGCATTCAGTTAGTTTCTACTTATTTCTCCTCTGCATTGCTTAATCCATTAACTATTCCATCCTTCATGGTTTCCATGATAGTTCTCTAAACACTTGAAGGAAACTTTTCTTTTCCCCACTGCTTAAAGGCTAGTAATATTTCCCTCAGGGTATCCACTCTACCTTGGGATAGGAGTTGATGACTCTCATGGCAAGGCTCAGTGGCTCATGCCTATGACTCTTTCTTTCTTTCTTTCTTTCTTTTTTTTAGACGGAGTCTCACTCTGTTGCTCAGGCTGGAGTGCAGTGGTGCGATCTCGGCTCACTGCAACCTCTGCCCCCCAGGTTCAAGCGGGTTCTCCTGCCTGAGCCAACCAAAGTGCTGGGATTACAGGTGTGAGCTACTGTGCCCAGCCCCAGCCCCATTTTTTCTTTTTTTTTGAGATGATGTCTCACTCTGCTGCCCAGCCTGGAGTGCAGTGGTGCAATCTGAGCTCACGGCAACCTCTGCTCCCCAAGTTCAAGTGATTCTCTTGTCTCAGCCTCCCCACTAGCTGGGATTACAGGCATGCGCCACCATACCCAGCTAATTTTGTATTTTTAGTAGAGACTGGGTTTCTCTGTGTTGGTCAGGCTGGTCTCGAACTCCCAACCTCAGGTGATCCACTTGCCTTGGCCTCCCAAAGTGCTGGGATTATGAGCATAAACCACCGTGCCCCGCCCCCTCCCTTTTTTTTCTGAGACAGAGTCTTGGTCTGTTTGCCCAGGCTGTAGTGCAGTGGCATAATCCTGACTCACTGTAACCTCCACCTCCCAGGTTGAAGCGATTCTTCTGCCTCAGACTCCTGAGTAGCTGGGACTACAGGCGCGTGTTACCACACCGGGCTAATTTTTTGTATTTTTAGTAGAGACAGGGTTTCACCTTGTTAGTCAGGATGGTCTCAATCCCCTCACCTCGTGATTCGCCTGCCTCTGCCTCCCAAGGTGCTGGGATTACAGACATGAGCCCTCACACCCGACCTCCAGAAAGGTGTTTTAAAACAAATCAGGGCCGGGTGCGGTGGCTCACACCTGTAATCCCAGCACTTTGGGAGGCTAAAGTGGGCGGATCATGAGGTCATGAGTTCGAGACCAGCCTGCCCAAAATGGTGAAACCTCATCTCTACTAAAAATACAAAAATTAGGCTGGGCGTGGTGGCTCACGCCTGTAATCC